>JAQQSV010017827.1:0-11520 GCA_028646515.1 Pseudochirops corinnae | reverse complement strand
CAAGCCCGACAAAAGATTCAGGATTTTCCCACTCCTACTAATAAGAAGGAGGCCCAAAACTTCATAAGATTGTTGGATACTGGAGGCACCATATTCCACATTTGGGACAGATTTTGAAACCTTTATATAAAGTCACTTGGAAGAAATATGAATTTGATTGGGGACTTGAGCAGAGTAAAGCTTTTGAAGAAGCCAAGGCTACCACACAATTGGACCTAGATTTATGGTCAATGCAAAATGGTCCGGTGGAATTACAAGTGACCATACAGGATGATTATGCAAACTGGAGTTTATGGCAAAAACAACAGAGGTGAAACGTACCCTTGGGATTTTGGCTCAGGAAACTCCCTTCATTTGGAGTCCAGTATACAACTTTTGAAAAGCAGTGGTTAGCTGCATATTGGGCTTTGGTGGAGACTGAACAACTGACTCTGGGCCATGAATTGATATTAAGACCTGGAATCCTGATTATGACCTGGGTAATGAGTACCCCAGCTTCTCACAGAATTGGACATGCCCAAGAGGCTAGTATAATCAAATGGAAGTGGTATATTCAAAATAGAGCAAAAACAGGCAAAAGCAGAGTCTCTGCTCTACATGAATCTGTGGCAAACACAGAAAATGAGAGGAATGACACACCCCTTGAGCTAAAGCAATGGTTGGTACAGTCCTCTGTTAAATGGAATGAGGGATATGATGGATTAACTGAAGAACAAAGGAGACATGCATGGTTTACTGATGGGACAGCGAAATAATTGGGCCAAAAAAAAAAAAAACATTGGAAAGCAGTAGCCTATAACCCATGTACTAGAAGGACTTTGGAAAGTACTGGGATAGGTGGAAGTAGTCAATATGCTGAACTTATGGCAGTATATCAAGCCATCAAAACAGAACAAGGAGGACAGTGTCATATATTCACTGACTCTTGGGTGGTAGCTAATAGGTTAGCTACATGGATGCCCACGTGGAAAAATCAAAACTGGGAAATTCATGGCAAATAAGTCTGGGGCAAAGAATTACGGGAAGATATCTGGAACATGTCTTTGGTCACTGACTTGTCAGTTTTTCATGTAGATGCTCATGTGGCCCTCACCAGACCAGAACGTGAGTAAAATGCTCATGCTGATTGACTGGCAAAGATTGCTACTGAACATATTGTACCTACTTTGACAACAACTAATAATCCAGTTTTAGCAAAATGGGTCCACCAAACGACTGGCCATTTGGGGGTCCAGGCAACACACCAGTGGGCACAAGATTGAGGTATTAGTATCTCTCATTCACTGTTAAAACAGACAGCAGAAGAATGTCATATATGTTAATTGGAAAAGGAGCAAACTGTTCCTCGGGTAGTGACTAGAGAAATAGCAAGAGGAAAGGTCCTGGCCCAAATCTGGCAAATAGATAATATTGGTCCACTACCACAAGATAAAGGATGCGGATTTATATGTACTTGTGTTGACACCTATTCAGGTGCACTAGTGGCTTGTCCTTATAAGAATGCAACCCAGTAAAACACCTGTAAAATTCTAGATCTCATAAGTCTATATTATAGAAGCCCAATGCAGATTCAAAGTGACAGTGGGTCACATTTCAAAGGTAATGAAATGAAGAGGTATTGTGTACTAAACAATATAGAATGGATACATCATATTCCATATTATCCACAAGCATCTGGGTTAATTGAAAGAATGGATGGATTGTTGAAAGAACAGTTATGGAAGTTAAGTTCCAATAATTCATATCAACATTGGAAGGATAATTTGTTCATGGCTTTACATAATTTGAACAAAAGACCATTGGGGGGAAGTACACCTCTAGCTAGAATGATGACCCCAAATCTGCAAATTAGAAAACAGTAAACACATAAGATTCCAAATACTGAGTGTTGGACTTTGAGGCCAGATGTTCCAGACCATACCCAGGAACACCTGGTTCGGTGGGGTATGATTTACATTATTTAGAGGACTTTTGGTTGGACAGAAAAGAGATAAGAAAAATCTCCCCTGGAATATGCATAAGAATCCCTAAAAATCACTTTGGACAGATTTTACCCAAATCAGGATTAGCAGCTCAAGGAATACATGTATTGGGTGGAGTAATAGCTTCCAGTTATCAAGGAGAAATTGTTATGACATTCCACAATTTAGATGAAGGGCCCATACAGATTCGTAAAAATGATAGGATAATTCAAGTGATTATTGTTCCTTGTAAAACAGTATCACTTGTAAAAACTGACCCTCCTTCCAAAATAACTAACAGAGGAACTGAAGGATTTGGTTCTACTGATAGAATAAAATTGGGAGCTAAAGTATGGGTAAAACGGAAGCCCGATGATGTTCCAAAGGCTGCAGAGATTATAGCACATGGGAGGGATAACACTATAACTATTGTTTATACATTATAAAATTGTACCCTTAACTCATATTTACTACCATGAGTGAGGCTACAATAGTGGGCTCATGGACTCCAGTAGCATGGCTGATCCTATATCCGTCTTGTTTCTGGTTATTGTCTCCTTCTTCTTGGCTTTTTGTCTGTTTACTTTGTTTGCTAGATTTGTTTCCACAGGCTTGGTACCCTCCACCTGTAGATGCCTGATACCTCAGGCTAGATGTCACCCCCTGTTCACAACTGTGACATGCCACCCCTGGCCCTGACATCAAGAACATTCCAAATGCTGGCTAAAGAACTGACCTCTCAAATGGGTCCCCTTGGGACAGGGACAGCTCAACGTCCAATTTCAGCAGCAAGTAGCCATGGAAGAAGAGACCTGCACCCTTTAACCCAAGATTTTAGGATCCCATTTGTTCAGGGGGGGAATGATAGGGAGCTTGTGCGAAAATATTGTTTTCTGTGTTTATTGTGTGCTATCTTTATTATATTGTTGTAAAATTCTGTTGCCTATTAACCTATGGAATGAAATGTATTGTTAATATACTTTTGCTAAGGAAGAGACATGAAAGATGTTGGGGCCAAATGTTATGATACTGGGATTTGAAGATCTTCCATGCCCCTTGAACTTTCTCATGTAGCAGGAAGGGGTGGAGCAAGAGAATGCTGGAACCAAGCTAGGCTCCATGCGGTGCTGACTAGAAGCAGTGGCAGAGGTAGTGGATGCGGTTGTGGTACAAACTCCGTTTTCTTTGAGCCTGCCAGAATCTCTGCTAAGGACTTCTGCTGAGGACTGCCAGGAATGGGAACTGCAGGAGGCCAGAGCTGCTGGGAGCAAGCTGCCTGGATGCTGAGCAGTTGTCATGAGTGAGGAGAGGATCTTTGCCTGAGGTAGCCTGTCCTGCTTTGAAAGCTTGAGAATGTGGGTGTTTACTACTTTAACTACATGTGCCAACTTCATAACTACTGTGTTGGCTTTGACTTTCTGGTTTTGGGACTCAGTTTTCCAGTATTTAAATAAATTCTCTAGCTATATTTCTTATGTAGAGAGCCTGTTACATTTTGTGATTAATAACCATATCAGCATACTTATAGTAACTGTAGGCATTGTGAATGCTGCATTGCTGATATGGGCAAGTAATAGGAGAGTAAGGTAGTGGTTCGAAGTAAAGTAGAGGAGGCAAGATGGATAGGAAAGAAGGGATATGCACAAATATAAAAACAAAGATCATGAGTATAGAATGTTTGGGAAAGTATATGTCTATACATGTACGTATATATTTATATGTGTATGTATATATCTATAGCTATAGAGTAATATATCTAAAATTTATTGTAGTCTTTGTTTGGGGGGGGGAACAAAGTAAAGTAGTGCACAGCAGAGAATAAAACAAAACTTAAAAGGAAGTAAAAAAAAGATGGACAATTCTCAACATAGCATGTATTATTTCTCATACAGACTTTCTTGAAATGAAAATTTATTGTTACATATTTTGAATCTTCTCTTATATTCTACTATGCACAACACATGCTTTTTCTTCTTTCTTTGCATTTAAGTTTCAACATGTAATTTTATAACATGTTTTTGTGTCTTTTCTCTATTCTGTATTTGTGTTCTGCTTTTTGAGTCTAAAATTTAAAAAAAAATTTAAAAAAGAAAAATACAATTGACAAAATGGAAAAAAGTAAACTGAAGAAAATAATTCCTCAAAAAGCAGAATTGGCCAAATGGAAAAGGAGTTACAAAAGTTAGCTGAAGAAGATAATTTGTCAAAAATTAGAATTGGGCAACTGAAAACTAATGACTCTATGGGACATCAAGAATCAGTCAAATAAAATCAAAATAATGAAAAAAATAGAAGATAATGTAAAATATTTCATTGGAAAAACAACTGACATGGAAAATAGATCCAAGATTGATAATCTAAAAATTATTGGTCTACCTGAGAACGATGATGGAAAAAAGACTCTGGACAACATCTTTCAAGAAATCATCAAAGAAAACTAACCTGATATCTAAGAACCTGAGGGTAAAATAGTCATCAATATAATCCACCAATCACTTTCTGAAAGAAAGCCCAAATTGAAAAAGCCAAGGAATATTGTAGACAAATTCCAGTATTATCAGATCAAAGAGAAAATACTGCAAACAGCCAGAAAGAAATAATTCATATATCACGGAACCACATTCAGGATTTTGCATGACCTTGCAGTTCCTACGTTAAAAGACAGGTGGGCTTGAAATATGATATTCTGTAAGACAAAGGAGCTTGGATTACAGCCAAACATCAAGTACCCAGCAAAACAGCATAATCTTTCAGGGGGGAGATGGACATTCAGTGAAATAGTGGACTTCCATACTTTACTTAGGAAAAGACCAGACTTCAACAGCAAATGTGATCTTCAAATACAAGAAAAACAACTTATGTGGAAGACAGATCAAGAAAAGAAAACATAAAAATAATCAGACTACTAAAAGTTATGATCAAAAAAAGAATCTTGGTACAATAATACAAGTAATAATTACAGAAAATTGTACTGAAGCATTAGAACAAGGGGAAGGGGAGTAGCAGAAATAGAAAAAAAAATTCTTTGATCATCACTTGAAAGACATCATATAAGGAACACTCATAGGAATATTATAGTCAAAATCCAAAAGTCCCAGCTCAAGGATAATATATTAAAAACAATAAGAAAAAAAAACAATTTGACAATGCCACAATAAAAATCACATAAGACCTAGTAGTGGAGAAACTAAAAGACTACATGTCTTGGAACAGTATATGTCTAAAAGAAAAAAAAAAAAAACTGGGTTTCTAGCCAAAAATATCTTACTCAGCAAAGTTAAGCATAATTCTGAATTTTAAAAAAAAAAGATATTTGATCAACTGTAAGACTTCCAAGACTTTGTTTTTAAAAAAATACACTTAATAGAAGATTTGACACACTAGAGCCAAGAGACAGATGACGCAGATTCCAAAGGCTGATCACAAGGGATTCAATAAGAACAGACCATTTACCTTTTATGTATGAAAATGTTTGTCTTAGATTATCATTAGCAATCATGTAGTTTGTAAGAAAGATTAGGGTAGACCTGAGTATGATATGACTTTAAAAATTAAACCATCAAGGAACAGTTTAAAAAAAATTATCTTATACAAATGAGGTGCAAGAGAAGAAGAACCAACACAGAAGAATTAGATGGGCGAGGAAGACTACTAGTTTTGGTAACGTACTTTCATCAGGAATGTGTTCAAGAGGGAATAATACATATGTATCTAGAAGAGTATAAAGGTCCCCTAAGTTCAGAAGAAATAAAATGGTAAGGAGATAGGGAGGAGGGAGAGAGCAAGGGAGGGATCTTTAGATGGGAAAGTGAGGGAAAAGGTAAAAGGAGATATAGAAGGGTCTTTAGATTTATGGGAATGGGTGGATCAGGGAGGAATCTTTGGACAGGGTAAGCTAAGTAATAGGAGTACAAGGTAATGGGTAGAAGTAAACTAGAGAAGTCAGAGGGTATAGGAAATAACTGATATTCACAAACAAAAAGTCAAATATCAGGTGCAGAATTTCTTAGAAAAAAGTGGAGGTCTATATAACTATGTGTGTATGTATGTATGTATGTATGTATGTGTATACATATATGGGTGCATCTTTCTATAAATATGTCCACAGTTAATTGTAACCTTTGGGGGGGGGGGAGTGGTGGATGAAGGGAGGAAAGGAACAAAGTAAAAAGTGCACAGCAGAGAACAAAAGAAAATTTACAAAGAAGCAAAGATGGGCATCTCTCAATACAACATGTAATATTTACCACAGAGCCTTATTTGAAATGAAAATTTATTATTATGTGTTTTTAATCCTTTCTTATGTTCTGCTATGGACATGACATGCTTTTTTTTCCCTTTTCTTACTTTGCATTTAAGTTTCAATAATGAAGTTTGTGATATATTTCTTTTTTCCCTCAATTCTGTATTTGAGTTCTGGTTTTTAATCTAAAATTTAAAAAAAAAAAAAACAGAACAAGGCAAAATGGCAAACGAAATCCAAAAAGTCAATGAGAAGAAAAAATGCCTTAAAAATCAGATTGGTCAAATGGAAAAGGAGGTCCAAAAGGTCGGTGAAGAAAATAATTCCTTAAAAATTAGAATGGAGTGAACATAAGCTAATGTCTTTATGAGAAATCGAGAAACAACAAAACAAAACCAAAAGAATGAATAAATAGAAGACAATATAAAATATCTCATTGGATAAATTACTGACCTGGAAAATAGATCCAGGAGAGAATTTTAAAATTATTGTACTACCTGAAAGCCAACATCAAAAAAAGAGGCTAGACATGATCTTTCAAGAAATTATCAAGGAAAATTGCCTTGATATTACAGAACCAGGCAGTAAAATTGAAATTGAAAGAATTCACAAATTACGTCCTTAAAGAGATCCCAAAATGAAAGTTAACAGGATTTTATAACCTAATTTCGGCATTCATAGTTCAAGAAGAAAATATTGCAAGCAGTAAGAAAGAAACAATTCAAGTTTCATGGGACCACAGTTAGGATAACAAAAGATGTAGGAACTTCTACATTAAAAGATCAGAGGGTTTGGATTATGATATTCTGAAAGGCAAAGGAGCTAGGATTACAACCAAAAATCACCTAATCAGAAAAACTGAGTATTATTCTTCTGGGGGAAAGAAAAGGGCATTGATGAAACAGAGGATTTCCAAGCATTATTTTTTTAAATTAATCTTTTATTTATTTATTTTTAGTTTTCAACATTGATTTTCACAAGATTTTGAGTTACAAATTTTCTCTCCATCTTTCCCCTATCCTCCACCCCAAGATAGCAAACCTACTGAATACCCCTTCCCCAATCTGTTCTATCTTATATCCTCCACCACCCCCACCCCAAATTTCTGGTAGGGCAGGATGGATTTCCATACCCCAGTGCCTATATATCTTATTTCTGAGTTGCACATAAAAAAACAAATTTTATTTATATTAAGTATATTTAATATAAAAGACTATAAACACAAGAAACCATATCAATAGTATTAATAATAAAGCTTGATATTATCCATAGAAACAGAAAATATATTTTGATCAATCCAGTATTCTTTTCTGCTAAAGACATGCAAATACAGAAAATGGAATTTTTCTTAAAATAAATTATTTCTATGTAAACCAAGAGGAAACATTATATATAATGGAGAAAAATTTGAGATCTTTAGAGACAGTACAATATTAAATCAAGAAGGCTTATTAAAACCACTACTATCTCACATAGTTCTAGACATGGTCATTATAGTAATAAGAGAAGAAAAGAAATTGAATAAAAAGAGGTAAAAAGGAAATAAATCCATCACTTTTAATAGATGATATGATGATTTAGTTAGAGAACCCTACTGAACCAAAAAATAATTGAAAAAATAATAAATTCTTCAAAGTTTCAGTATATAAAATAAATTCATATACATTATTAGCATCCTTATCCATTACAAAAAAGGTAATCAGTAAAAAAGACAAATTTCACTCAAAATAAGTACTATAAAGTTAACTTCATAATAAAACTAAGCCAGACATTTATGCCAAAGTTATTTAAAAGTAACACAAATTAAAAATAAAAAGCTTTGAAATTCTCATAAGGCCTTCAAGATGATTTTGAAATGGGTTCAGGAGACACCAATGGTTTAAATCATATGATAAGATTTTACTTTTTAAGATTTATTTTAAGTTTTCAGCATTTGTTTCAACAAGATTTTGAGTTACAAATTTTTTCCCCATCTTTCCCCTACCCACCACCCAACATAGCAAGCCTATTGGATACCTCTTCCTTCAGTCTGCTCTCTCTTATATCCTCCCCCATCTACGCTCTAACTTTCTAGTAGGGCAAGATGGATTTCTATACCCCAATGACTGTATATCTTATTTCCCAGTTGAATGCAAAAAAGAATTTTTTAAACATTTGTTTTTAAAACTTTGATTTTCAGATTCTTTCCCTTCTTCTCTCCTCACCCACCCCCACTGGTAAGATAAGCAATTCAATATAGGTTGTACATGTGTAGTTACACAAAACTTTTCCATAGTAGTTATATTGTGAAAGATTAACTACATTTCCCTCCATCCTATCCCACACCCCACTTATTCTATTTTCTACTTTGAGCTTGTCCCTTTTCAAAAGTATGTGCTTCTAACTATCCTCTCCCCCAATTTGCCCTCCTTTCTATCATCCCCGCTATGGTCCCTTTCTCCCCTACTTTCCTGTAGAGTAAGATACCCAAATGAGTGTGTATGTTATTCCCTCCTTAAGCCAAATGCAATGAGAGTAAGTTTGACCCATTCCCTTTCACCTTCCTGCTCTTCCCCTCCATTGTAACAGTTTTATCTAGCCTCTTTTATATGAGATAATTTACTCTACTCTATCTCTCCCTTTCTCCTCTCAATATATTCCTCTCTCTCTTCTTAATTTTATCTTTTAGATATCATCCCTTCCTATTCAACTGATCCTGTGCTCTCTGGCTATGCATACATGTATACACATATACACACACTTATATATGTATTTATACACACATACACCCTCCTATACATACATATGCATGTATGCATATATATATATATATATATACATATATATTCCCTTCACCTATTCTCATATGGAGAAAAGTCTCGTGAGCTACAATTAGCATTTTTCCATGTACAAATATAAATAGTTCAACTGTAATAAGTTTCTTATTATTTCTTTTTCCTGTTTACCTTCTCATGCTTCTCTTGCTTCTTGTATTTGAAAGTCAAATTTTCTGTTCAACTCTGGTTTTTTCATCAGGAATGCCTGAAAGTCCTCTATTTCATTGAATGACCATATTTTCTCCTGAAGCATTATACTAAGTTTTGCTGGTTTTAATCCTAGCTTCTTTGACCTCTGGAATATCATATTCCAAGCCCTTCCATCTCTTAATTAATTTGAACTACATTCAACATACATCTACACACTACATTGACTTCTTCAGGTTCCATGTTTTGATAACTTTGTCCCCAAAAAAGGATTCTATGGTCTGATTGCACTTCCTCTGCTTGCTCATCTTTTCAGCCAACTACTTGACTTTTGAGCTCTCTGCCACATTAGAGCTCTGCTTCCAGAGTGGAGAGAGCTGCATTCCAAATTGCTGGGGATTTTGCAAATATTGTCAGAGGTCTGAGGAGAGTGCCCTCTCTACGGCCACCACAAGCTCTGGTACACTAGCATTTCTCACCCCATGACCACTACCCAAGACAGTGATCCAGATCCAAGCAGGCCAAAATAAGGGCAATTACCCTCTGAATGGTCACTTGGTCCCCCTACAATCTGTAGGCCAGGAGCTCTGGAGGCAGTGGCACAGCAGCAGCTGCAACTGCAGCACCTCCACCACCTCTTGCCCAGGGGCAGGGGCCAGACAGTGCTCTTCAGTCACTCAGTTCCAACAGAGTTCTCCCACTGACCTTTTACTTTCCCTTTGGCATTTATGGGTTAAACAAGTCTGGACACCACTACAGCTGCCAGTGATTCATTCTCTTGAAGTCTGCTCTGGCTGGTCTGGTACAATGTTCTTTAATTATTACTTGTATTATTGTACCAAGATTCTTTTTTTAAATAATACTTTCATGTAGATTAATTATTCTTATATTTTCTCTTCTTGATCCATTCTCCATCAGTTGTTTTTCTTATGAGATGTTTCATATTCTCTCTTCTATTGGTTAATTTTTTATCTCTTGATTTATTATTTCTTGGTCTCTTATAATGTCACCGACTTCTCTTTGCCCAATTCTAATTTTGAAAAAGTCATTTTCTTTCTTAAGAGTCTAGATCTCTGGGGGCAGAGTCAAGATGGCAGTGTAGAAGCAGGAGAATTCCACAGCTCCCAACATAACCACCTCAAACACCTATAAAATATTACTCTAAACAAATTTTAGAGCTCTGGAACACACAAAATTACAGAAAAACACATCTCCTGCTGGGGGCAGCGCAGCAGGCAGGATGAGAAGGGCTCATCACAGAGTCCTAAGAGCCAAGCCCAGCCTGGCCTGAAACCACAGCTTAGCCCCAGGGTGGTCAGGACAAGCCACAGCTGGAACACTCAGGAGAGTGGATCACCAGCAGCTGTGGCAGTTTCCAGAATTATCAACCCACAAGAAACAAGGACAAAGTGAAAGGTCAGTGGGACTCAGCTAAATTTGGGGGAGAAAAGCAGGTCCAGCCAACTGTCCCCAGGACAAGAAAGCTGAGGAAGCAGCCCCTGGAGCCACCTCGATGTGGCTGCCTCAGAGCTCACAGCCTTCAGGTTAAGGCAAGAGCACTTAGCCTCTGAATGATCGCTTGGCTCCCATGAAATCTGCAGGCTGTGAGCTCTGAAGCAGCCACATTGGGATCACAGTCTTGGGTGGTGGTGCTGACGTGCATGACCAGTGAGCCAAAGCTGGTGGGGGCTACAGAGATTGCACCTCCTGATAGCTCCAGCAGCTGCAAAAACCCCAGCAATTTGGGCCAGACCTCTCCCCTCTCAAAGCAGAGTTCTACTGTGGCTCAAAAATAAAATTAATTGACTGGCAATATGAGCAGGCAAAGAAAGCAAACCAAGCTCAGCAATCCAACTTTAGATTCCTTTTTGGGGGACAAAAAGGATCAAAGCATGGAACAGGAGGAAGACAACACAGTCAGAACTCCTGCACCAAAAGCTTCCAAGAAAAATGTAAGCTGGTTACAGGCCATAGAGAAGCTTAAGAAGGATTTTGAAAACCAAGTAAGAGAAGTGGAGGAAAAACTGGGAAGAGAAATGAGAATGATATAAGAAAATCACGAAAAGAGAGTCCACAACCTGACTGAAGAAACTAATACCTTTAAAAAATAGATCAACTCAAATGGCAGAAGAGGCCCAAAAAGCCAACGAGGAGAAGAATGCCTTAAAAAGTCAAATTTGCCAGATGGAAAAAGAATCTCAAAAGCTCACTGAGGAGAATAATTCCTTCAGAATTAGAGTGGAGCAAATGGAAGCAAATGACTTTATGAGAAATCAAGATACTATTAAACCCACCCAAACAAATGAAAAAATAGAAGGCAACGTGAAATATCTCCTTGAAAAAACCACTGACC
>JAQQSV010017826.1:0-11520 GCA_028646515.1 Pseudochirops corinnae | reverse complement strand
GGGGGGGAAGCTACAACGTGGAGGCGGGTGCAAAACCTCTGCCTTTCCCTTTCCTTTCTGGAGACCTTTTGCTGGGACTACTTATCTCCCCCTTTTGCAATCCCTACTTGCAGCTGGTGCTAATCCTCAGCTGCTGCTAATTAGCTCACCTGAAAGGCTCTTCTGCCGCCCCAGGGCGCGGCCAAGGCTTCAGGTCAGGCTGGTTTCAGTTTGCAGTGCTGATATGGTTCCTCGTAGCCGAGCTGACTTTAGTGGGAAGTATCTTTGTGTGCGTTTTGAAGTTCTAGGATTGGTTTAGAGTCCTATTTTATGGGTATTTTGGGGTGGCTATGTGAGAGCTGCGATATGTTGCTGCTGCTACACTGCCATCTTGGCTCCGCCCCCTCAAATATTTTTTCTAAAGATTTATAACCCAAGGTTAAGAGGGATCTTTTTATTAGCCCCCATACATAGTATTTGCATGTAAAAAAATGTTTTTCCATTATCAGTTTTGAATTCTCTTCCTCCCCTCCACTGAAAAACTAAGAAACTAAGAAAAATAAAATCTATTACAAATATATACATATATATAGTCGTATAAAACAAATTCAGACACTAGCCACGTCCAAAAAATAAAAATGCTTTCATCTGCACTCTTTGAGTCCATCAGCTCTCTGTGGAGGTGAATAGCATCTTTCATCACAAGTCCTTTGGAATTGCAATAAGTCGCTGTGTTCATCCAGAGTTATTAAGACTTTTCAAAGTTTTCCACAACATTGCTGTTATTCGTGCAAATTATCCTCCTGGTTCTTCTGATTTCATTTTGCATCAGTTAATACAAGTATTCCCAAGTTTCTTTAAAACCATCCCCTTCATCCCTTCTTACAGCACAATAGTATTCTCTTACATTCATATGCCATAATTTGGTGTCAGGTTTTTCTGAGTTGATGGGCATTCCCTCAGTTTCCAATTCTTTCCTCCACAAAAAGAGCTGCTATAAATATTTTTGTATGTACGAGTCCTTTTCCTTTTTCTTTGATCTCTTTGAGTTATAGAGTAGAAGTATTTTTGGGTCAAAGAATTTACAGTTTTCTAGCCCTTTGGGCATAATTTCAACTTGTTCTCGAGAATGATCAGACCAGTTCCCAGAAGTACCAGCAGCACATTAGAATACCTGTTTTCCTTCATCCTCTCCAGCATTTGTCATTTTCCCATTTTGTCATCTTAGCCCATCTGCTAAGATGTGAAGTGGTACCTCAAGAATTGTTTTCATTTGCACAATGTTTATCTTTTAAGAAAACTTTGCTGACGGAAAGATAACTGACTTTCAACCGCTTGGGCCAATTCAGCTGTTTTTTAAGGTAGTCGGAGATAACAATAAATAGCACCTACTTCCCAGGACTGTTGTGAGCATCAGCTGAGATAACAATAATAATAGGACATTTCGCACGGAACCTGCTGCGTACGTAGTGGGTGTTTTATCGATGCTCCCTCCCTTTAGCCCCGTTATACGGGCTGAACGGTGGCAGAACTTCCCACTGGCTCTCAGCCCAGGCGCGTTTTTTCCATCCCAAGCAGCCCTTGTTTTGCTCCCAGTCGTCTCCGTTCCCTTCCCCTGTTTCTTCTCCACTCACCTCCACCTTCTTCTTTCTTTCCCTCTGAGAGCCACTGCTCCTCCCCTCCTTCCTCCCTATCCTCACCTTCCCGCCTGTGCCTCCTAGTTCCCTCTTATCTGCCCAGTGAGTGCATTCCATCCTTCGCCTTGGGGCTCTCCTTGCTCTTCTTCCTTCCTCTTCCACTTTGCCTCTATCTGCTTTCTCCCTCTGGCCCCTCAACCTTTCTCTCCTCCTCTGCTTCCTTCCTGGCCTTCCTCTCTCCTCTGGTGTCCTTTACCCTCTACCTGATTCCTTTCTTTTTCCTTCCCTTTCTCTCACCTGCAGGCAGTTCTTAGAGCTGCAGGACTTGGTCAGAAATGTACCACGTGTGTGTGACAGTTGACCTCTCAGTCTGTTTCCTCATCATTTTTGCCCTCTAAAAAAAGGGAGTTGGACATGATCCCTAAGGTCTCTTTCATCTATGAATCAATGATTCTATGATCATTTCTACCCTTCTCTCTGTCTTTTCTCCTTGTCTCTGTCCTTTCCTTCTCCCAGACCTCATCTGCCCTCTCCTCTTTTTCCTCCCCACCTATGCTCTCTTTTCTTCCCTCTCCACCCTACTCTGTGTCTCTCTCCTATGGTCTCAGAAACAGATATCCCCTTAGTTGATAATCCTCACTTGTTCCTCAGCAACCCAGTTTTGTCCTTTAATCTTCTCTCATGAAACACTTCCCTTTATCTTTCCTGCATTAGCTTAGCTGTCTGTTCTGAATTCCTCATATGCTGTCATCATACAGGATTCAACCTTCTACTGACTTAACCATTGGGATCCAATGGAAAAGTTGAGATTATATGCCCTGTGATTTTAATCATGAGGTGATTTTGGTTGTACCCTCACTTATTGAAATCCTTGTTGTATTATATAAGATTAAAACAAACATGTGCTTATCTCCCATCTGTCTCATTCCTGTGGAATGCTCAGGTCTTTAGGAAATGTTCTCTGTTCAGTCACTCAGAATACCCCTTCTGACAACCATCTTTTCATTCTGCTCACACAGACACTATCTTGTGGAACAGCTTATCCACAGGGTGTCAAGGATTTCTGCTTTTGAAGACCCAATTTGCCCTAGATCAGTTTCTTCCATAAAAACTAATCAGAGTTTGCTTGTCATTTTATAGAGGTTAGTGTTCTGTTGTAGGTCAGGGGTATCTGAGAGATGAGACCAGGGTGTCAAAGACAACGTGGGAAAGCATTTTGCCAGGTTTAAAAGAGTCACCAAATACATACCTACCATTAATGTGTCCACTCCAGGAGTTTGGTGATGATGAATAGCATAGGCAGGGCTTGAGTGGAGGGGGAAGGAAGCTGTTGAGCTAGTGGGAACTGTGAGAAGAGAGGGCAACTGGTATGTGATACGTCAAGCCTGATGTTGGGAGCATGAGAGGCTAAGGATTATGACTGCCAATAAGAAATGAAGCAATTAGTGCCAAATTAGTATTGCTAGCAACTAGCGTTGTTGAGCTTTATGCTGCTACTGCACCTTCTCAGACTGTTGCTATCATGTCCCATCACCAGGGTATTGGGGTCTGACAACTCCAGAAGGAAGAAAATAGAATCAGAGGGATGCATTCAGTTCAGTGGAAATTACACTAAGTTGAGAATCTGGAGATGCAGGATCTATTTGACACAATCATCCCTATCTTCCAATCAACAGAGCCATTCCATAGTTTCCTCAGCTGTAAAGTGGACATACTGATACTTATAAAGCCCTGTCTTGCTAGGATAATGTAAAAATAAAATAAGATGAGAAAGCATTTGAAAATAAAAATACTATATGAGCATGTATTTTCATTACCATCATTTCATGCACAAAGACCACTTCCTTTTAGCTGGGGTGAGTGCCAAGGAATGAATAAAGCATTAATTAAGTTCTTACTATAGGCAAAACTTTGTGTTAAGCCCTGGAAATTCAAACGGAAATGTATGTCAGTCTTTGTTTCCAAGGAGCTCACCTTGGGACAACCCAAATGGAAGATTTCAGCTGCAAGCTAAATGGAAAAGTCCCTTTGTCCTTAGGGTACAGCAACAAAGTAGATGGTAATGCCTCTTCTTGCCTCTATCATTTCCACTCATAAAATGCTCTCAGTTTCTTGTGTTGAACCATTTGACAGTGCCAAGGACTTTGATGGCAAGCACTCTATTTTCTGGATCTTGGGCAGCTATGAGAACAGAATCTACAGAAGTAGCTACCAGGCTGCATCTGCACTGGGGTTGCTTGTAAGATGATTGATATCTGAGAGTACTGGGCTGAAAGTATGGCTCTTCCCAAAGAGGGGCCAGAAACAGTATCCTCAGCCAACAGTATGTCAATGTATACATGCCTGGGGTTCTCCCCTAGTCCCACAATATCATAAATTCCTGATCTCTTTTTTTAGAGGAAACAACCCTGACCCCTAACTCAAGTTTATCCTGGCATCATCATAGGGTTCCTACGGCAAAAAAAATCAGTTGACCTCTGTACAAAAAGAAAGGTCCCAGACTTACTGTGTATTTGTATCTTTGTGTACTGGGAATATTGTAATTACCCTGTTGTAATGCCTGAAATTATTGTCTCTAAGTGTATGCATGTGTGGGGTGTCATTTCAGTGCTTCTCACATGGGTCAACTGTGCAAGTGTGCGATGGGCCACCCGAGTGCAGGATATCTTCACAGCTGGAAAGCTCTTGGCCCTGGGCCTGATTATTGTCATGGGGATTGTGCAGATCTGCAGAGGTGAGGCAGAGGGAATGTCTGGGTTTCATACACTTTCTCCTGCATGTATACCTGTACACACATGTAACATATGTGCACTATCAGACTTCTAGTTTTTATACTGGAGTCACTCCTCTTCCCTTGCTTTAATGCCAGGTTAGAAGCACTCACATTGACTTTCTACACATCTTGGACTATAACCTAACCCCATAGTGTTCCTTTTAGTAAGACTCCCTCGGGGCGGCTAGGTGGCACAGTGTGTAGAGTACTGGCCCTGGAATCAGGAGAACCTGAGTTCAAATCTGGCCTCAAACACTTAACACTTACTAGCCATGTGGCCTTGGGCAAGTCACTTAATCCCAATTGCCCTACCTTCCCCTCACCAAAAAGCCAAAAGGAAAAAAAAAAAGACTTCCTAGCATGTGGTGCTCATACCCAGTAGGTGCTTAGTGAGTGTTGTATAATTGAATTGGCTCCCCTGCCCTGACCCAAGGAGAGCACCTTACCCTTTATATTATTTATATCTGAGAGGAATGATATATCTTTTGCTTATTTTGTTTATTAAGTTTTCAATTTGTTCATAACCTTTACAATGCCGAGAGGTACATTCTTGGGTGTTGTGCCAACATTCTCCACTAGATTTATTCCTTTCCCTGCCCAGATTCTCTGTTTGGTTTCCATGGGACTTATGGCACCACCAGGCTCTGCCTAATATCACTGCTTCACAGTCAAAGTCAGATGACATATAGGGGGTTTTCAGTCACTGGCCCAAACCCCAGGTGTAGGGCTTGATCTTTTCCCCTGGAAATCCCAACTAAGTTCTTTGCATGGTATTTTTATAAAATAGAATCCTTTGTTTCTCCTTCCCACTCTTAATTCATTACTGCATTTTCTAAATGCCAGAAAAGATTGCTGTATATATCATTTTATGCAAATCAAGGTGTAGTGGAGAAGAACCCTGGATTTGGAGTCAGAGGAACTGGGTTTCAGACCCAGCTCTGCTACTTGTGACTTCTCTGCTTTCTAGGCCTTAGTTCTTCATCTGTAAAATGAAGGATTTTAATGAAGGCTTCTTCTAGCTCTGAATTCATTCTACATTTATGCTCTGTGCTTTCTAAAAACTGTAAGCAGCCCAGGGTCACTCCAGTCTTGTCAGTAACCTTTACTGAGTGACCAGTTGGGGGCAGAACATAAAACTGAGATACAGCATAATGGACAAAGCCAACTTTACAGAGGAGGTTGTCCTTTGCATGGTGCTCATAGTAGGCATTTAACAAATGTTTATCCATTGACTGACTGAGGCAGGGCAAAAGATACATAAGAAAAAGACATTAAAAAATTTTTTTTGCTTTTACGAGGGGGGGAGGGCAGGGCAATTGGGGTTAAATGACTTGCCCAAGGTCACACAGCTAGTAAGTGTTTAGTGTCTGAGGCCAGATTTGAATTCAGGTCCTCCTGACTCCAGGGCCGGTGCTCTTTTACTGTGCCACCTAGTTGTCCCTCATTTTAAAATTTTAACAAAAAAAAAAAAAGAAAAGACAAAGTGATGTAACCATGTGGAACAGTACAAGATGTGTTGAGAATTCTGGAATGAAATTAATTCTTAATGTTTTTCATGATGAAAATATGCAGAACTTGGGTAGAGATCAGAAAAGAGAAGAAGCAAAGAAGAAAAGGGCAAAATGAAGAATCCTAATGCCATTCTTACCCTATCCTATCCCCTATCTCCTTAATTTCCCTGCCCACTCTGGCCTTTGTTCCTTCCTGGTATCTAAACATTTAAAACCTAGTTTTAATAAGAAAATATGAGGTGGCACAGTGAATATAACACGGGCCCTTGAAATCAGGAGGACCTGAGTTCAAATTCAACCTTAGACACTTAACACTTACTAGCTGTATGACCTTGGGCAAGTCACTTAACTCCAGTTACCTTGTCTTTCCCCCCTCAAAAAAAAAAATTGGAAATGTGTTTTGAACTTGAAAGTAGGATCAGGGTTCAAGATTTTAAAACAATACTCTTAAAATTGTTTTCTACAACATTTTCCATTACCTCACCTGTCAGTCTGAAGCTTCATTAAGGACTATTTGTCAAGAGATGGCTTTGTTTCAGTCAATGGAGCCAGGTGGCCAGCTGTGAGGCCTCATAGATTGCGGGTGAGAGGAGGCAGTCACTGCAATAAACAACTTTCTGTCCCTTGTGTTCACAGGACAGTACTTCTGGCTAGAGCCCAAAAATGCATTTGATTATTTCCAAAAGCCGGACATCGGCCTCATTGCACTGGCTTTCCTTCAGGGCTCCTTCGCCTATGGAGGTTGGAACTTCCTTAATTATGTGACAGAGGAACTCGTGGATCCCTACAAGTGAGTAGGGATAAAACCTACCTTGTCTATCATGCCCTTGAAACAGTACTTTCTGCCGGTTAGATTGCAGCCTGCAGCCTGCATTTCTTCTCTTCCAAGGAGTTTGGACTATTTTCCTTCTGTCTGTCCTGGGGTAGAAAGTATACTGCATCTATAGTCAGGAGGGCTGGGCTTTGAATCCTGGTTTCCACACCCACCAGCTCTTGAGAGTATGGCCTTAAGTCTCTGAGCATTTGGTTTCTTATATCTCTGATGGGATTAATAATGTGTATGCTACATACCTTGAAGGGCTGTTTTAAGGAAAGCACTTCCTATACCTTAAACATGTGTGTATGTGTACGTATACATACACATATCTATACCTAAATATATAATATGTGTGTGTGTACACACACACACACACACACACACGTACACATACTACCCGTGTGACTTTAGGCAAATCATTTAACCTCCCTGAAGCTCAGTCTCATCATCTATAAAATGAGGGTGTTGGACCAGATGACATTCCAGCTCTCCTCTCTATCTCAAAATCTGGGATCCATTCTTGACAGTGTAGGGAAGAATGATCAGATGTCTCCATCAGAGTAGGTTTAAAATCGC
The DNA here is from genome assembly GCA_028646515.1 of Pseudochirops corinnae. Classification (NCBI taxonomy): domain Eukaryota; kingdom Metazoa; phylum Chordata; class Mammalia; order Diprotodontia; family Pseudocheiridae; genus Pseudochirops; species Pseudochirops corinnae. The sequence continues at coordinate 4,227 of JAQQSV010017826.1, read as the reverse complement.
TTAAAGTGTTAGTAATGTAGACCAGGAAGAGAGTGGAGAACAGTGTGGAGACAACCAGTCATTACCAAACTGCATATAATGTCAAATTTTTCTAAACAGTTTTCCTTTTCTCTTTTTTTTATTCATAACGGATAGCTGTCTGGGAGGAGGGGGTAAGGATGCATCAGGAAATGTAGGTGATAGAAAATATTAGTTAAAAAGAAAAGAAATAAGACAATTAAGTTTTTAAAAAGAATATATTGAGCCCTGGGAGGTTTATGATTCATGCACCTGTCTCAGAGCAGGAACACATCTGCCTAGGACTTGTGGGGGAGTAGAACATCCTGGAGAAGCGAGCAAGGGATAAGCCTCTTTGTATCAACAGTAGGTTTGGAATACATCTCTCCAAGCTGTTTCATTTCTGTCTAGGCAGTCTGCCCAGACTGAAGCAGAATTCATTTCCAAATGACTTGATTAACTTTGAATATTTTCCCCAAGGACAGGCTATGAACTTGAAGGCTCAAAAGAGGAAAAGAATCCCAAAGAGCACAGCTTTATTCCATCTTAGGGAACCAAGGGGGATTGAGGGGGTGGGCTTGTGGTGGGTGAGTTCCTATACCTAGCTATCCTCCCCATTTCATCTTGTCTCACTCTGCAGGAACCTTCCTCGAGCTATTTTCATCTCCATCCCCCTGGTCACGTTTGTGTATGTCTTTGCCAACATTGCTTACGTCACTGCGATGTCACCGCAAGAGTTGCTGGCCTCCAATGCTGTCGCGGTGGTAAGGAATCACATATTTCTGAAGCTCCCTCTGAGGCCAAGGGCTCTTTGAACCAGGAAGTTTGAAGGAGTAATTAAATCTCTGAGCACTTTTTCCCAGAGATCTGAGTCATATGGGCAGGAACCTCAATAAGAGTTCAATTCCCAGTTGGGAATCGTTGCTGCTCACTCTTAAAAGTCAGAGTAAACCAGAAGCTGTAGTAAGCAGGGAATTCCAGGCTACTTCCTAACTTTCTTTCCCCTTCTTCTCCCCAGTTCACTAGCTCTTTCAGCATCAGCAAAGTGACTAAATATCAGACCAACCATGCAGCCTGAGTGTCACCACAAGCCTAGCCTTAGGAAAAACCAAAAAAAGCACACACCAAAAATGTCCCTCTAAGACAGAGCTGTGTGTAAGTGGGCCATCTGCCATCTAGTGGACAGAGCCAGGGGTCAGCACTCCAGGGTTCAGGTCCTGGCCCTGCCACTATGATTGAGGACATAGGAGAAAGAGTTCTGGATTGAAGGTCAGAAGAACCTTGGTTCAAACCCCAGCTTTGCTACTTAGTAGGCATCTAGGTGGCCCAGTGGGGATAGCTCATTGTGCCTGGAGCAGAAAGATCTGAGTTCAAATCTTGCGTCAGACACTACCTGTGTGACTCTGGGCAAGTAATTTAACCCTTGTTTGCCTCAGTTTCCTCATCTGTAAAATGGGTATGATGGTAGCACCTACCTCCCGGCGTTGCTGTGAGGATTACAATAGGCAATAATTGCAAAGTGTGTAGCACACGGTAAGTACTGATATCTAAATTGTCAGATTATTACTACGTGGATAAACTTAAGAGTAGTCATTTATTCTCTCTGGGTCTCCACTTTCTCGACTGTCATTCATGAAGATTCGATTAATAATAAACGCTTGCAAAAATGCTTCATAAACACTTCATTCTGTCCTCACAACAACCTTGGGAGGTAGGTGTTATTATCCCCATTTTTTGTTATTACCTCGTTCCCATTTGAGGTTTTCTTGGCAAAGATACTACAGTGTTTTGTCAATCCCAGCTCATTTTGCAGATAAAGAAACTGAGTCACAAAGAGGTTTAGTAACTTGCCCAGGGTCATGCAGTGTTGGAGGCAGGATTTGAACTTGGGGCCACCTAGCTGTTTAATGTCCCCTTCCAACTCTAAAGTCTGTAATTATATGAATAAAGCCCAAGGGAGCCTGGACTGAAGGGTATATACTCTTTTAAGGCAGTCATGAAATCTTCCCCACTGCTTGTTACTTCTTCTAGAAAGAGTGATCCTTGACCCTTCTTAAGAGAGGAAAAGTATGTGAGGGTAAAATGACCAACATGAAGGAGAAAGTTCTCTGGGCTTTTTGATTGGGTGAGATCTTAAGGTTTAATCCCTCAGGGCTAGAGATTAGATGGCTCTTCCTATTCTGAGCAAACCCCAATGGGTGTTAGATGGAATCTGTCTTTATCTTTCAAGGCCTTTGGAGAAGGGAGGGCCACATATCCTTCAGTACTCTACTCTAATCTTTAGCCGACCTTATTGTTTGGAAATTCTTCCTCTTGGCTAATCAAAGCCCCCTGGCCCTGGGCTTGTCCCAAGAGACTGAAGAATAACCAGGTCCCTGAGTTCTTCTTAATAACATTTCGATTCAATACTGTTATTATACAACCCCATATCGCCTTTTTCCCCAAGCTCGTTCTCACCACGGTCTTTCCTTATAGTAATATCTTCCAACCCGATGGCTGTGGGGGTGACTATTGAACCCTCTCTGGATTTCTCAAGGCCCTGTCTTGTCAGTCAGCATAGGATGTTAAGGATGAATTCATTACTCACATGATACAGTAGTTGCTAGTACTATACTGTGACAGGAACAGTCTGTCGTTATGGTGACATTGCCTAATTCTTCTCTCAGAAGGCGGAGAGGAATTTATTCTTTAAATGAAGTCACTTTGTAAACTTGACTCAGCTAACAACAGTCATGATAACAACAGGTAGCATTTACATGGCACCTTTGTGTGTGGGGCCCCTGTGGGGCTCTGTGCTTTGCAATTATGATCTCATTTGAGCCTCACAACAACCTGGAAGGCAGGTGTTGTTATTGTCTCTGTTTTATAGTAGAAGAAACTGAGATTAAGAAGTGATTTACCCAGGGAAACACAGCAAGTGAGTATCGGAGGCTGGATTTGAAATCACATCTTCCTGATTCTAGGCCAACATTGTCTTTGCCAACATTGCTTACGTCACTGCGATGTCACCGCAAGAGTTGCTGGCCTCCAACTCAGTTGGAGCATATATATAGGCCCAGTGCTCAATACACTACCATCTAGGGCAGCGGTTCTCAACCTTCCTAATGCCGAGACCCTTTAATACTTGTATATGGGCGTATCTGCATGTGGGTGGATCCACCTGCAGACAGATAGAGGAGCTGGGTCTCAGTGCCTAAGACCAACGGAAATATAGGTTTTCTGATGGTCTTAGGTGACCCCTGTGACCCCTGTGAAAGGGTCATTTGACCCCCAAAGGGGGTCGTGACCCACAGGTTGAGAACCACTGATATAGAGATCCTAAGGTGGTAGGGAACATGGATGCTTTTCTCCATTTTATAGATGGGAAAACAGAAGCATAGAGAAATGAAAAAACTAGATCATGGCAACATTACCTATATCAGAGACTGTTTCATTTTCTTTCTGTCTTTCTAATACCTGTAATCTTGCATAGTGCCTTCCACGTGAGGGCACTTAATATTTGTAGGACTGAATTAAATTGAACAGAATTGAATTATTGATCACCTAGGGGTCACCTAGTAAGTCAGTGGTAGAACAGATTTGAATCCAGTCCAAAGTAGCAAACTCATGCAAACCATAATCTCTGCTATCCTGAAACAGACCTGACTATTTATCTCCAGATAGGACAAAGCCTGTGATATCTGGAGCCTTCAAACCCATCATTTCCTCCTTTATGGTTTGCTGCTCATGAGATTACATCAAGACCGGCAGCAACAATTTTTTAGTCCCCAGAGAAGAAGAATTGTGTCATGAACGTGAGCCCTTAGTTAAGAAGTATTCACCAGCCAGTCATTTAACTTTCATGGATTTTCTTCCTTTCCCCAAATGTTCATTTGCTTTTAAAGCAAGGGTAAGCAAACTGCAACCAAATCTGGCCTGCTGCAGGCTGAGAATGATTTCTACATTTTAAAATGCCTTGGCCCAGGCTATAATTTTCTGACCACTGAATTAGCCCACAAATGTTAACTGGGTGGGCCGTACTGGGATAAGATCTGTGGCAACTACTAAAGAAACTTAAGGTGTGGTCTATCATGAATGATCAGTGAATAAGTATTTATTAAACATCCCGGGGGGCGCGGAGCCAAGATGGCAGCGTAGCAGCAGCAACATATCACAGCTTTCACATAGCCACCCCAACATACCCATAAAATAGGACTCTAAACCAATCCTAGAACTCCAAAACGCACACAA
>JAQQSV010017825.1:0-11520 GCA_028646515.1 Pseudochirops corinnae | reverse complement strand
TACTGTGGCCACTGTAGTGAAAACTGTGTGGCCATTTTCTGTGATAAGATGTAATGTTGTGAATATTATAATGTTTTGAATGTTTGTCTTGATTTGTAATGGAATAAACAGAGTGTTCACTATATTTTGTAATCTGAACTCTAAAGGCTGTTCACAGTAGCATTCCTTTGGGAATCTGCTGGTGCATGGCATTACACCCCCTCCTTTCCCCCCCTTTTTTTCCCTCCCTCTCTCCCTTTTTCATACAGGAATGACATGAGATTTCAACCTGAAGCACTGCCAGTGTGAGAGCAACCTTGACTAAGGCAGATGGTAACCAGTCTAGGAATTCAGATTCAGGTCTTAAGGAGCTGCCTAAGGTGTAGAAATGAAGTGACTTGTCCAGACTCTCACTATAAATGTTAGTGGCTGGATTTGAAGGATTTGAACTCAGAGCTTATTGACTGCAAGGCTAGCATAGTATCCACTTTGCCTCACTGACTCTTTGAGGGGGTCAGAGAATCACCTCCCCTCTAAGCACGGTCTCCCTTTGTTGTGCAGAGAATAAGAGCGAGCCGAGACCTGGGTTCAAGATAAATTTAGGTGTGGATTTACTGATTAAGTATGCAACGACCAGAGTGTTCACTCAAATTGGTAGTGATCTTTGGGGGTACAGACTTTGATTATAAAGGCTAAAACCACAAAAACCACAATCAGGGAGGGGAGCTAGCAGAAGCCATGACATACAGAAGCAAAGAACAGCTATTGGTTAAATTTATAGTTCAGGGCTAATTTTGGAATACGGTGCAAGAGTACAGGGTTGCAATATTCCTGTGATTCAGTTGTCCCTCGGAAGAGCAGGGTGGAGGATCATAGTCAACACTTTCCAGAACAGGGTGGCAAATCATGGAGTAAGGGGGAACTGGAAAATCCCAGAACAGACCAGGTCATGTTCCAGGTGAAGGATGTGGGGACCCTGCTTGGTCAGTGGAACAGGACAGGGTGGTCTCTATATTACACCATAACCCTGAGTTGCACTTTGTACATTCATACTGATTCAAGGAAAATATATAGAATGCTAATAGGTAACTTTGCCCTGAGCAATGCCCAAAAAATGCCTTAAAGCTGTTTCAAGCTATGACAAGATAAAGGATAGAGACAAAGACAGAAATATAAAGGAGGCTTAATGGTGGGCCACAAATCAGGTGGTAGGATTTGGGTTTCTGTACAACACCTTTTTATCCTTCCCTCCCCTCAATTCTCCAACAGACTGACACATTCCCTTCACTCCATCCCTAATACTCCCAGCCTCGGTAACCTGCACGCAGGAAGCTGGGTCCCCAGTGGGCTCTTTGGGAAGGGGGAGAAAGGGACAATGGAGAAAAGAGTCCATCCCAGTGGAAACCAGATAAGAAATCAAAGAGAACGGAGGAAGGGGGGAACATGGCAGATTGGAGAGCCCTGGATGGAGAATCTGAGAACTTGGTTCAAATCCTAGCTCTGCCCATTACGACCTGGTTGACATGGGGCAAGTCCACTGCTTTCTCATTCAAGGGCCTCTCTAAGTCATACACCCCCTGTCTGGGTGGAAAGGTTGACAGGTGGATCCTTTACTAGGCACTTGTGAAGAACAAAGGGTAGGGACAGGACAGAAGGGGAAGGGAAAGAGGACCCAGGTGGCAGAGGGCAGCCAGTCCTACTTATCAAAGAAATCAATGTGGGTCCCCGACACAAAGTTGTCCCCAACCAGCAGGTCCAGGAGCTTCTGGGCAGAGACAGAGCAGTCCAGCAAGGACTGGCGCTCCTTCAACTTGTTTGCCGCCTGCCGAACCTCCAAGTCCTTGGTTTTCTGTCGGGCTTCCTGGTGCATGTCTGTGTCCAGAGGGCCTGAGGGAAGAGAACAAAGAAGAAAAGTCTAGCAAGGACCCATGGTTGGGGCCCATGACTGTGTGGGGGTGGATCAAGACTGGAATAGGACTGAGCAACTAAGCCCCAGATACCTCTCCCTTTATTCAGCCAGATGGGGCAGTGGAGAGAGGGCTAACCTCGGGATAGAAAAATCAGAGCTGCAGTACTGCCTCAGAGGCTGAACAGGCTGAGTGAACCTAGACAAATAACTCAACCCTTCTCAGCCCGTTTCCTCTACATCCCAGTCTTCCTGATGATCAAATGAGATGATGGGTGAGAGCACTTTACAGACCTTAAAGGGATATAAAAATGCTCACTACTAGTACTAAAGGTATGGGCCATGCTTTCCACTTCTTGGGCGTCCCCCCTTCCCATAGGCAGTGGGGTACTAGCAACTGCCTAGCACATTTCCTGTGAGATGGCACACAGTCAGGTACCCTAATGATTGCCTTTGCCCACAGCAGGTACTCAATAAATGTTTGGGGAGGGGTTTTTTGTGCACAGGCAAACTGGCAGCTATGGAGACTTAAGACCTTACTGACCAGGGAGAGGCAGAATTTCCTAGTGGGTAGGGCACTGGACTTAAGAGTCCAAAAGATCTGGGTTCAAATCCTGTCTCAGACAATTAACTAGCAGTGTGACCCTGGGCAAGTCTCATAACCACTCTGTGCCTCTGTATACTCATCTGTAAAAAGAAAGGGCTGGATTCAAAGGCTTCTGAGGTCCCTACCAACTCTCAACCTATGATCCTATAATGAGAGGGAGGAGGTGTCTGGTGGTGATTAGATAGTGTGCTGGGGATGGGGAGAGGCTGTTTCAATGAAGGGGATAGTTCAAGTGGGCAAGGGGATGTTTTCATTCATTCATGTCATCAGTCTCATCCTCCAAACTATTTCCTAGAGTCTCTCCACCAAAACTATATCCTTCAAAGTCCCTTGGTCAATACTTTCTGCAAGACGGGCTTGCCCATAGGGAATCATGGATGTCAGGGGAATTCTCTGGGTGTGGAGGAAGGAACAGCAGGCTCTTGGGGGCCCAGAGAGAGTCAGATTGGGGGCAGAGAGATGCCCCCCATGCTCTCCTACCTGGGGAATAGCTCAGCACCCGCACACTGGGTTCTTCCTCTGCCAAGACTCTGAACATCATGTTTCGGGCAGCCTTGCCAGCACAGTAGAGGCTCCAGCTCTTGAAGGGTTTCACAGCACAGAGGGAGGAGATGTTGACCACAGTTCTTTTCAGGCCAGGGTTGGGGGGGAAGGCCCTGAGCACCCCAGAGGTCAGGCAAAGAGTGGAGGTCACATTCAGAGCCCAGTAGTCATTGACTTCTGCTGGGTCAGCGAAGTCCACAACATTTTTAGACACATCACCTAAGGTACCTTAAAAAAAATTAAAAAACAAACCTCAGGAATCCCATGAGGCCTGGCCAGGAGCCCCTCCCCACTGCCCTTGAAATTTACTTCCAGAACCTGAAAATGGGCAGGAACTCTACCTTTGACGATTCAATGGTTTTCCCATGAAAGGAAACTGGATGTAGACCGTATTTAATCTTTAATCTGGAGTCCTTGAACTTTTTTTTTTGACTACTGCAATTCAATACCATTGGTTTCCTTGATAAAAATATGCATTTTATTCATTTTAAAACATACTGAAAAGGGGTCCAGAGGCTTCCCCAGATTGCCAGCAGGGTCCATGAAACATTAAAAGGTTAAAGAATTCCTGGTGTAGACTTAGAGGATGAGCCTTGGAGTCAAGAACACCTGAGTCCTTTCTGCCTGGGACACAATGCTGGGGATGTGAAGAAAGACAAAAAATGGCTCAACAAGTTATGGTATACAGATGTGATGGAAGACTATGATGCCACAAGAAATTATGAAATAGAAGGCTTCAGAGAAACCTGGGAAGTGCCTTATATGAACTGATGCAGCCTGAAGGGAACAGAACCAGGAGAACAATTTATACAAAGATGTGGGGAGCCAGTTATGGGGAGCCCTGTCATCCTGCAGCAGGGCTGAGAAAGTATGGGGAGCCCTGCCATCCCCAAGCAGGGCTGGCAAAGAATCATGTACCCAGAGGTGGTGAGTGGGTACATAAAAAGAGACAGGACTCCAAGAATGGTGGAAAATAGAAAGCCTATGTTTATTCTTCCAGGCACAAGCTTTATAGAGCCAAAAATCTCCTTCCTAATTGTTTTCCCCTGTGGACATTGCATACTTCTTTGTTCCCAGGCTGTGGGTGTATCTGCCATACTTATCTTGAGGACATAATCCTCACACCTGTGTGTTTGAGCTCTTTCCTGGGGTATGGGGAACCGATCCAGGCCCCTCAGTAGGTTCTTTACCTGAGAGGGCTTGTTCAGCCATCACGGTCAGAGTCCCACAGGCCGGTGATCCTCTACACAAAGACAATAATATAGTAAAGAACAAAAGCTTTGAAAGGCTTAGGAACTCTGATCAGTGTAATGACCAGTTGCAATTCCAGAGGACTTGGAATAAAACATCTGCTCACCTCCTGAAGGAGAAGGGAAGGGCATGGAGCACAGCAAGTTAGGGGAATCCTGTACATATAATTTTCCTAGTTTTTTTTTAACAAAACAGTAGATTAAGTATCTCATACTCATCTTGCGGGAGATATGTAGAGATTTAAACTAGATGGTGACAGATGGTTCTGGATCTAGTTGAATGACTAGAGTCAAAAAGTCATGATACCATCACTCGACTCTCATGATTTCAAAGGATCATGATTCCATGTCATTTTGGACGGAGGTTTCCAGTGGATAAGCTCCAGTGATCAGTACTTGACCATATGAACTTTAATATTTTCATTAATGACTTGGGCATGGGTGGAGGTACCTGTGGCCTCAAGGCCATATGTGGTCCCCTAGGTCCTCAAGCATGACCCTTTCACTGGATCCAAACTTCACAGAACAAATCCCCTTAATGATGGGGTGCTTACCTGTTATCCCAGTGGCTAGGAGATCATCAGAGTCCAACTAAAGGAGCTTACCATGACTCCAAGAAAGCTTGACACCTCAGACTTTTGTCCCATCTGGGGTGCCAAAAATGATGAGGGATAAAGACAGGTGTTTCAGGGACTCCCCCTCCCCCATGACCAGAGTCCTTGGATGGGCCAGTCTGGAATGAATTCTTAGGCTCAAGAATTCTGAGTCAAGTTGGTAAAAGTTTATTGTTAGGGTATACAGGGGGCAGGAGGTCATAGGGAATCTGTAAACTTAAAGGAGTCATAGGTATAGATTATAAAGCAATACAATTGTAAATCAGGTATCAATTATGCTAACTAGGTGAGTAAGGGTGGGATTAGGGAGTAGTTAAGGAGTGGTCAGTGCTTAAAGGGACATGTACTTTTCATATCTACTGCGTAGGCATATTGCCCATAATTCACTGGGAAATAGCCCAAGGGGGCACTGCGTGGAGATGTAGTTTTAGGCTTGAAACGTCACTAAGTCATCTAGCAGTCAGGATTGACTGAGAAGTACCTAGTCTGCTACCAATCAATGTCCTCTTTGACAAGATGGATGCTGGGAACCTAGGCTAATGGAGGATTCAGGATGTGCCTAATTGGCTGAGGAGTTAACTTGCTGATAGTGCATTGAAGGATTCATAGGTGCAGCTGGCCATTATACTAAGGGGAGATACGCATTTCTCTAAGCTAAAGTAATTATTTGTGGATGGTTTAGTGAAGGATTCATAGGTATAGCTTGTTATTGTACCAAGCAGGGATAAGCAGTTCATGAATTGTTGCTAGGCAGAGTACTAGCCGGGGGAAGAGGCAGAGTTAATGCTTTGAGACTTGGGGAAATGTGATTTTACAACTTGATTTCACAAACTGATATTACAAACATAGGTACCCAAACACAAGTGTGATTTTACAAACTGAAGTTACAACTGGATGTTACAAACACAGGCACCCAAGCACTCTATCATTAATAAAGTGATTCTGTTCTTTGAAGTTGGGATTCAGTCAAAGGACTGCATTAGAGGACCTGGAGGGCCACATATGGCCTTGAGGATACAGGTTCCCCAGCTCTGGACTTTGGTAAGGGTAAAGATGATATGTTCTTTATTATGTCTGCAGATGGCACAAAGACGAGAGACAGAGAAAGAGAGACAGGAGAGAGAGAGAGAGAGAGAGAGAGAGAGAATCAGTCACTGGGTGACAGGCAGGATTCAAAGATTATGACAGGCTTGACAATGGGACTAAATCTTATAAGATTAAGGATAAATATCAAGTCTTATACTTCAGTTCAAAAAATCAACTTCACAAGGACAAGATGGTGAAGGCAGGGTAAAATCTCCATTTATCTGAAGAAGATCTGGGGGTTTTAGTGTGCTGCAAGCTAACTAGGAGTCAGCATTGGGAAATGGTAGCCAAAGAAGCTAAAGGAATCTTTGTGCTGACAGACCTTGCTACCATGTATAAAGAGGTGGCAATCCCACTGGCCAGCTATAGGGGGCTCACTGGACAAAGGGCTGGACAGAGGAAGACAGGAGCTGGAATCGTGCTTCTGACACTAGCTGCCTGACTTTGGCTAAGCCACTTAGCTCTGTTTTCTCAGGTTCCTCATCTGTAAACAAAGCCCTTACGTGATGATAAAGTGAGATTATATTTGAAAAGTGCTTTGTAAACATGAAAGTACTAAGTTAAAATGCGCTATTGTTACTATGATTGAGCATATCAGGAATATTGGATCTGAATTTCAAAGTTTAGGCTGGAAATCCTATCCCATCAGACGGTAACTTCACTGGTAAAGGGCATCAAAGGGCATGGATCCTCATGCCAAGACTCCTCTATTTTTTCCTTCTTTCTACTATTAGGAGACACCCCGTTTTCCAGAACTAAGACCCAGCAAGCAAGCTGTGCCCTGAGTTTGGCATAACAACAATCCTTTGCCCTCACCCTCTGGAAGAACTCTACAGAAAAAAAAAAAATCCCAGAATTGTTGCCACTCCAGCTCCAGGTGGTCCCTGAGCTGGGACAAGCACCTGCAGGAACTATGTTCTGGTCAGGAAGCTCTGCTATGAAACAAACTTGTCTCACTGTTGCTGTTTCGCCTCATCCTCAGAGCTACAATTCACTGTTTAGCCACTGCTACATGTATCAAGGCTTGGCCTCCTGGAGGAGACCTCTGAACACGTCCAGTTTCCCTCCTCCAAGAAAATAAAGCAAGCCTTTTTGTTTATAACCACTGTTAGTTCTGTGTTTTTATTTAACTTTCTTATTCAGAGTTAACTGTGGTTATGATAACCTGTGGGAGCTCTTTGGTATTTTCACGTTACGCGATTTCTGTGTTTCTTTGGTCATTTCTTGTCAGAGGTGACAAGGCCAAGTCATTATGATTCGTTGAAGGAACTAGGGTTGCTTTGCCTGGACTAGAGGTGCGGGCCCAGGGGACAGGACAGCTATCTTCAAGTCTCTGAAGGGATGGATATCCCAGGGACTAAAGTTCAGATGGGTCCTGTTTGACCACTTCGGGCAGGGCAGGGAGCACAATGGGCGGAATTGCATGGAGGCCAATTGAGGCTTAAGGTCAGGGCAGAGTTTCTCAGGAGCAGAGTTGTGGCCGGCAATGGCCGGGGCGACCCAGAAGTCTACATTAGAGACCGGTTTGGGGATGGTGTAGACGGAATTCTGGGTTTCACTAGACGGTTACTGAGGTCCTTCTCCTCAGTAACTGTTCTAGTTGCCCAACAAATGCTTACGGAACAGGAGAGCTCAGTTGAAAGGGGCAGTGGACAACAACTTCAGCATCGAGCGGGGGTCTGCCCGGGCTGCCCCTTCCTTCCTCCTCCCCTCCCCCGTCCGCTAGGCACACTTCCTCCCCCTCCCCCATTCCGGGGGCCATTACCAGCGTTGTTGATAAGCAGGAGCCGCTGCAAGTCCGGGGGCCGAGGCAACGCCTCCAGCAGCCGCTGCAGCCCGGCCTCACCGCCCAGGTCGGCAGCCACGCACACCACTTGCAGGCCCGGCCATCTCTTCCCCAGCTCGTCGGACAGCGTCCGCAGGGCCCCACCGTCGCGGGCGTTCAGCATCAGCGCCGAGCCGGCGGCCAACCGCGGAGCCAGCAGCAGGGCCAAGCTGCGGCCGAAGCCCCGGGAAGCCCCGGTCAGGATGCACAGGGTCCGGCCCAGGCTGCCCTCCATGTCGCCCCTCTGCGCGCGGGCTCCGCTCGGGCTGGCTGTACGGACTCTGAGCTTTAAGGCTGCAGTCGCAGCCTACCGGGGGCGGGGATCAGGGGCGCCAGCCGCGGCCCGACCTGGCCTAATCCACACCCACCGGCCTGCTTCCTCCGACCAGCTCTCCGCACCCTCGCGAGCTTCCATTGGCGGAAGTCCGTGGCGTTCCGGAGTCGGCCCTCCCCCAGCTGGGGTGGAGTTCAGTAGCTTATCTCAGGTTTAGGAATTGGAAGGGCGGGTCTGGCTTTAGTGTTCTGGGCTGTGGCCCTTGCCCGGATCCGCCCAGAGTTGTTCCCAAATTACCTGGGCACGTTTCCCAGGCTGTTAGTTAAACAAGAAGAGCATGAGGCTACAGTTAGAAATCCAACCCAGTAGAGAAATTAGTTAATGGACGATCGTGTGTTCAGTGTTTCTGATACGTACGTCATGTCGGCTCTCACGCTGCCTCCCGTCTTTTCCAAGAGCCCAGCCGCAGCAGCCTTTTCTCTCAGCACGCTGGCCGCCTGTGCTATGTGTCTGGTATTAACCTATTTAATGTTTGTTGGTTGGCTTCTTGTCTCTCCCAGAAAAATGGAAACCCTTTGAGGGAAAGAGGCATGTCAGTCTACCTTTCTTTGTATCCACAGCACTCAGCATGATGCCTGGCAGACGACCAGAAAGCGTTTGATATATGTTCCTTGATTAATTACTTGACTGTCAGATGCTGTGTTAGCTGGGAGCGCAAAGACAAATGAAAGGATGGATGAATTTACTACTCTCAAGGAACTTGAGTCCTATGAAGAGACTCATTTACACACATGCACTAAATACCGGGTAATTTGCAGCTCAGGTGAGGAGGAAAACCTTTACATACAAAGTACCTTTAGACTGGGAGGTTTAGAAAGCTGCATCAGTGGTTACAAACAGCTGTCTGTCCACAGATGCCCAAACTATGAGTAAGAAGCAAAGTTTTGGTTTTGTTTCTGTTTTTTCAAATCAATTAGATGATATGTTTGTATTTGCAGATATATTTGTATTTGATATAAAGCTGGGCCAGCATAGCAAATGCACCAAGTGGCAAGTGTGGGGAGGACCCAAAAAAGATTTTGACAGGCTAGGGCAATGATTCTCTGATTTTTTTGGTCTCCAGATATTTGAGGACAATACAGAGAAGGTATGACCAGGAGTTCACTGCCTATAATATTACTATGTTCTAGGACTGTGTCTGAGGGCAAAAGGAGGTTCCAGACTCATGCCAGAACATCATCTCATGCAGGACCAGGAATAGATGCCAACTAGCAGCTTTATCACCTACTACCCAGTCTATTCAATTTCAGGTCACAGATCTATGGCAGAATGAGGAAGAGACCTGAGCTCAGGAGTGTTACTCCAAGTGAAGAGAGATTGCTGGCCTGCATATCCAGCAAATAGGAAGGTCAGAAACATGCTGCAACTTGTACAGCTCTGTTCCCAGAAGCAGAGAAGGCTCTCAGTTCCAGCTTTTACCCCAGTCTGAAACCTGAAGAAGAATAACCCAGAACAAGAATCCCAGCCCAAGAGAAGCCTAAAGTTCAGTCCCTCTGAACCAACAGACCTTCCAGTGCCTGAGTGCAGGAGCAGCAGCAGCATGTACTGTTGTTCAGACTCAGACCCAGGTCAGGAACTTTCAGAGATCAGACCAAGGGGGCAGTGATCAGACTTAGTGCACAATCAGACCACCTTGGGAGCACTGAAAGCTTGCAGCTCTGGAGCAATTTGTGGTGCCTGAAAGTGTGGAATAAAACAACTTCCAAGAAGGCAGCAACAGGACCAGTCCAGACAAATCCTCCAGAAATGTGTAGAGCCTGGCCTTAACATTTAGTCCAAAGTCAGGAAGTTGGGGGAAGGATAATAAACAAATAAACAGACAAAAGAATCCCATCAGGAAAAGTTGTTCTAGTGACAGGAATGTTCAGGATTCTGAATGCGATGATGCCCTTGTATTGCCCTTGGGCAGTCTGAGATGCTGCAATGCTCCAAGGGTCACTGTCCCTGGCTAAACCATGACCCCAGCATCCACAGATCTCCTTGTCTGTCTCTTTAAACCTACTTATGCTGAAAAAAAAAACAACGCACTATCATTTTTTTTTCTTTGATTTCCGTATCAGAATTTGATCTGGTGAGTTTTCTTTGGAACAGGGTGAGGGCCAGAGTGAACTCATTGTACTTATTCCTGTTTTGCCACCATTGTGGCCTTATTCTTATAAAGTTCAGTTCCCTTGATATCTTGAGAATAATACCTTTATCAGAAAAACCTGCTGCAAAGATTTTTCTTTTTCTTTTTTTTTAGTTTTCCTTACATTTTAAAAGCTGCATTGCTTTTGTTTGGGCAAAATCATTTTTGTTTCATAGAATCAAAATCACACATTTTGTCTTCTTTGATCCTCTCTCTCCTTTGTTTGGTCATGAACTCTTTCCCATCCATAAAAAAGGTCAGTTCTTCCCTTCTTATTTTAACTTGTTTAGGCTGTCACCTTTTATATTCAAGGGATCTACCCCCTTGGAGGTTATCTTGGTATAAGACATAGATGTTGGTCTATATCTAGCTTCTGGTGGCCTACTGTCCTTTTCTTTTCTTTCAATAGTTCTTGTTGACAAATGATCCAGAGAAGGTAAGGGACTTTCTCAAGTTGACCCAAGGTAGTATGTGACAGACGGAGGATTTGAATCCAGGAATTCCCCACACCAAAGAAACCACAGGTCTGACAAAAATGAATAGCAACATAGCCAAGCTTACAGTTTCCTTTCTATACCCAGTGGGGAGCTGGAGGAGTCTGACCTCAGCCTCCCAGGACTGCCTCCCATTATACAACTCTGGTATACTTAAGGTTTAAATTACACCCAGCTCTAGTTAGAACTGGCTACTGAAAATCCGGCAAGCTTATTAATATGATATAGCTAAAATCACCCCTTGTTCATCCTAAGGAGATCTTTCTGGTTAGGTTTTAGAAGCCACCTGATTGTTAATTAATTTTTGGAATTATTAATAGAATAAAAGAATGGGGATATAAGTAGTTCAATCTGGGTCAAGTGGGGGGCATGTATCCCCAGTTCTTTGGATACACAGCAGGAAAGACCATGTTGGCATCAAAGAGTAATGTTTCAATCCCATTTTAATAAAGCACAGAAGGTACAGGGGCAAATGGAAAAAAGTACAGAGATAAATAATGAGGGAGGGGTATTGTAGTAGACCAGACTTTCAGGGGTCCCCTGAGCCCATTAAGAAAATGCTCCCCTCTTCTATGAGGTCACTAGGCAGATATGCAGGAAAAGTATAATCTTGTTGGATGGATGCTTTCATTGATTCTATGAATAACCAAAGAAGTTTCAGGGTAGTTAATTTGCCAGTCTTGTTTGTGACTCCCTGTTTGTTTGTGCCTCTGGACATGGTCCTAGGATGAAGTCTTAATGAATAATTAGTCTT
>JAQQSV010017824.1:0-11520 GCA_028646515.1 Pseudochirops corinnae | reverse complement strand
TCCTTGTCAGCCCTATGTTTCAATAATACTTTAATTTCAGGAAATATTCTTATATTCAGGAATTCTGTCTTGTTGAAACCCGCAGATCCAGCATTCTCTCCACTAAATCACACTGCTTTGAACCCTCAGGTAAGCTGACAGCAGAAGGAAGCATCCTTAGCCCCATTCCTGTTGCCATTGATTAAAAGGAGGCAGTTTGGACCATGAGACCAAGGAGGAAAGAGGGCAAGGGATGAGTCTGAACCTCCTGCCTGGAAATGAAATACTATTTCTATTGGTTTCATTTCCCTGCAAATGAATGATGTCCTGTGGTTTACCCACCTTCCATCGGACATGGCAAAATGTATTTTCTCCCCACTCTGTCCCCATTCTCTCCCCTCCTTTTCCCTCTTTACATGGGCTAAATGACCCCTGACAATTCAGAATGCTCTTTATATAAATTTTTGGTGATCTGCTTTAATATGAGATGAGAAATAATTTACTTCTCTCTTTCTCCTAATTAATAATGTTTGCTAATAATGATAATATGATCATCAAGATACCCTATGCAAAGAACTTCTTACTTGGTAGTCATACACACCGGCTCCCTTCAACCTAACCCAGGTCATAAGTTACACAAGATTTAGCTGATTAGACCCAGAGAATTATCAAAGCCCCAGAGACATGACATGAATTTCCCTAGTCCTGCACAACAAGGAAGGGTAAGAACCACCATTTGAACTCTAGGACTCCAAACCCAGATTCTGATCCACTCAATGCTACTGCCCAATAATAATGTTCATACTACTGCTCCTAAAACAACATCTCAAATAAGATAAAAGCAGAACATAAACTTTTAAGTGTCATATGTATAATTATAGTATCTTACATGAAAACATACATAAGCATTACGCAAAGCCTAAAATACTATATATAATATAGAACATATAATTGTTTGTCTCAATTATGATGCCACACGTAAAGAACTCTGCCAACTCTAGTGCTATAAAAATGTCACCCATTTACTATTATTATTGTTCTTGTTGGTATTACCCCATTCTCATTTTGTTTGAGCTTATATGCTGGGACAAATGACAATCTTTCTGCTTTTATCTATCTTCCTTAAATCTTCTGCAGACTAAGGCATATGTAAATTTAAAAAATGATTCTTTCTGGTTCAATAAAAGTATTAGGAGATAAAGATATCCTGGGTAGACTCACTGAAGTCAGGATAGACACCATTTCCATAGACAGGACGATGGGCATCATCTTCACTCTTTCTCACAAGATTTTGATCTCTATAATTGGGAAGTGTGTCACTCTTTGTAGACTGGAGAGCCTATCTGGTTTGGCAACATCTATTAAAAGTGTTGTTCCTAAATTTTTACAGGTGACTTACGTCTGGGCAGTTATGGTCATTCATTTTGTCTGAGATCATGCTTAACTTCCAGTGCAATATTTTGACTCTCCAGATATTTTAAGGACTGTATTTGCAATAGAGGGATTTGCTGTCTTTCTGTCCAGGAAATGCAACAAGCTTCTGATATGTAATTCTAGCCCTAAGTAATGACTTGCCAAGGATGACAGTGGGAGGGGCTAAGTTTGTAAAATTTGCAGTTATGCATGGTGAAGTTTCTAACATTTGTTTGAATAATCTATATTGACCATTAAGTTCATGATCTTTGTGGATACCCAACAGATCAATTGATAAATATTTATTAATCACCCACTATATGTCAGGCATTGTGCTAAGTGCTGAGGACCCAAAAAGGTCAAAAGGTAGTCCCTGCCCTCAAGGAGCTTCCAATGTAATAGAACCCAAGGGAATCCAAAAACCCTTCTGGAGTCTCTGCTGACAATAGCCTAGTCCTGAACCTCCAACATAAATGCCTGTTTCTGTAAACAAATCTTGATGTCTCAACTACTTATCATGAAACTTCTGCACGGTGATGTTGTTGGATAAGTTTATGAACATATCACCCAGGGAGGACCTTTTGATTTCACTCCTAGATCTGAGCCGTTTCATGTTCTCCGTCTGAGGGAAGCCCTTTTTGCTTACAGTGAATAAATCCGTTAAAGTGTAAGTAGTGTCAGCCTTTAGCAGTGTTCAGTGAAGCGATGTCAGGTACTTTAACCAAAATGTGTATTAATCCTTTTCTTCCTTTTAGCTTCTTTATGGAGACAGGTGATTCTTCTTACTCTGTTTCTTACTATTTGATTCACCTCTTTTTTTTGTGGTTCGCACCAAAAGGGTCTGAGGACAAGTTCCTAACCTGATATTATACTTTTCATATTTATTGTTCTTTGGGCAATTGAGTACATGGATAAAACAAATATAGTTGAATAAGAAGATTGGGGTGCATCTCGCTTTCTGTAGATTTACTGAAAATATCTTTGGGGACCACTCAGGGATGACAGATATGACCCATAGGTATCCGTGGCTGTATTTGCACAGTTTTAATTATTTCTGCTTAGTCTTTATATTTTGAAAGATTTTTACTCCATGCAGTTTGGAGATTGAGAATTTAGTAAGGTAACATCTATTTAAGATGTTGGTTTTTTTTTCTTAAGTTCTGAGGTTAGGACTGGTGTCCGTGGGCTTTAGTTGCATCTATAGCAATATTCTGATTCTAGTTCAATTGATTTGTTGTATTCACAAGGATATTTTGGCATTTGTGCTTGTATATGAGGACTTGTCTGATACTTTATAAGGACTAGCAAGTTTGTAAAATCCTAGTTACCTGATTATGTCTTTCTAGGTATATTTGGTAGATCCTGAATTTTTACAACTTACAAATATATTTTGTGATGTATTTGTCATTTCCACCCCTAATGTGCATTGATCAATAAATCCAGGCCCTTTAAGGATAGACTTTCTGTAATTCTTGGTGGTGATGACCTGATCCTGAATCACTCTCATAGAAGCCTTGGACTTCATTACAAATCCACATGACTCAATCATTTGTTTGACCCTTTTTTGTGGACAAATTGTTGCTTAAGTCCATGTGGACATCTTCCATAGGTTACCTTATTATTCCACTCTTGGGTCTTAGCCATTTCACATGCTCCACAGGCTGGCTGCTTTCAGTCAGATTAGACACATCCCATGGCATGCACCTGTGATCAGGCTTTGCTATCACTTTGTGAAGCCAGGCATGTTTGTTCCAAGTGTATTTCTGCTCATTTCTGTCATTTTATTGGATGCTGTAAGAATATTTATCAATCTTTTCCCTCCTTTTTCTTGTAATTATTATCTCATCGGTTTTGGTTTACAGATAGATGTGGTACTAGGACAAATTACCATCTATCTATTTTATTTTAAATATTTCATGTTCTTCAGACTATTGCACAGGCAGGGAAAATAATGGTTCATAATTGAATCAGTGTATTGGGACACAAGCTCAGCCTCTCTAGGTTCATCTGAAAGTTTCTTTCCGAGAGTTCCGGTAGTGGTCAGGACCTTGGGAGTAATATCTCCATCATCTGGTTCCCATATGCTTGTGATTTCTTCTGCTCCATCTCTGGATTTCAAAAGTTTTTCATTCCATGTAGCTTGGAGATTATATTAAAAAAAAAACTAAAATGTTGGTTTAAAATTTTCCTGGACCAGAGTTATATCCTCACAGTTCGGTCTGTGATAATGTTCCTGCTGCCTTATAGTTTGTTATATTCACAAAGATATTTTGAGGCCTCTATAGTACAGCTATCAGTTTATGAAAGATAGTGAGCTTCTAACTCAAGGATCCTTAACCTGAGTCTATGAAATTGTTTTGTTTTTTTTTTTTTAATGTTTTGACAATATTATTTCAATATAATTGACTTCCTTTGTAATTTTATGCATTTTATTGTATGCATATGAGACAGTATTTGTAAAACATTTAGCACAGTGCATGGCACATAGTAGGGACTTAATAAATATTTGTCATCCCCACCCCCCCAATTCTAAGTTTGCATGTATCATTCTAGCCACCAAGTTGTGCCTTCCTGGGTCTTCAATAGCTACTACATTTTGTTTTCTTTTTTTAGCTTTTTTGGGGGGAGAGAGCAATCGGGGTTAAGTGACTTGCCCAAGGTCACAAGGCTAGTTTTAAGTGTCTGAGGTCGGATTTGAACTCAGGGCCTCCTGACTGCAGGGCTGGTGCTCTATTCACAGCGCCACTTAGCGGCCCCAAGCTACTACATTTTGGCAAACTTCAGTGACGTGTGACTTAATGTCAGTCTCTTGGCAGTTCCTGGAACATGACGCCCCATCTCCCATCTCTGCACCTTTAAGATCTGCGAGCTTGGAATATTCTCCTTTCTCACCTCCTCCTCTTGGTTTCTCCATCTTCTTTCAGGACTAAGCTCAAATCTCAACTTTTGCAGGAAACCTTTCTCAAACTCATCGCCAGCTGCTAATGCCTTCGCCTCTCAAATGACCTTCCATTTACCCGTCTAGATCTTGTAAGGACCTACTTATATCGATCTTGTAAGGACCCATTTATGGAAGGGTTCTCCTTCCATTCCCTTGTAACCTCCTTGAGGGCATGGATGTTCTGTGTACCCCAGAACAGCGCCTAGAATTTAGTAAGCGCTTAATGAATTCTTGCTAACCAGCTGACCTACTGAGTTATTCCCCAAATGGTCGTAAATTCCTCGAGCTCCGGAACTGTTTGTCTTCCTAACCTCCGTATCTACCACAGAGCCAGCACTTGGGTTAGCACTCAAGAAATGAATGCTGAGGCTCTCATTGCCTGACTCCTATTTTTCTGTTTCATCTGTATCATTCAACAAAGTCGAGTTCCCTTTATTATCACCCCTCCCCCCCGTTTCCCCCTCCCCCCCCCCAGTCCTACCCTTGAGCTTACAGACCGTCCATTTCTGATGTAATCTTCTCTAAAGGGGGCTCGAGTCCCTTTCCCTGAGTGGGTAGCACGCCCTGCCTTGGCCTCCCCAGCCCCTCTTCCTTGGAGGACCTTGCAATCCTGTTAGGTTTACTGGCTCTGTGCCAATAAGGAGGGGCGGGATTATGCAGATACCATCTTGACTTTGATCCCAGGGGAGACCGACAGGCTTTATTTTACTTTTTTTGCTTTGCTCTGAACTAGCCCGTTGCTGGAGGGATACATTTCAGCTTCTTTCTTTGTTCTTCCTATTTCCTTACTCCCCAAATACCACGCCCCAAAGCATCAGGAAGAAAACCCAAGCCTCCTTGGGGGCTACCCAGGTGACAGCTTCCAAAAAGAAAGAATATTTCAGTTAAACCTGGGAGATCAAGTTTGCCAAGATCCTGGGAGGCAGGCAGCTTTTGAAATCTGCAGCATCAGGGTTCAGATGGACCAGAGAGATTCCTGTAGCTACACAGGGGATGAGCATCATCAGGGACCCTAGAAGGCTCCAAAGAAAAGTGAATCATTTTCAGTCTAGCTTTTGAAAATAATAACCCTGCACATGTGAGGGGTACTTAAGGCTTCCCAAAGACCTCTCTGGTGCACTAGATTGTCTACAAGCTCGTGAGGTAGGAAGAACAGGTTTCGTTACTCCCATTTGATGGATGAGGAAACTTCGGTTCAAAGAAATGGAGAGCCTTGCCCATCGCTCCTCAGTAATCAATCCATCAACGAATATTTCCTAAGTATTTGCTATGTGAAAAGCTCTGTGCTAAACCCTGGGAATACGAAGAAAGACAAAAACAGTTTCTGCTCTCAAATAGCTCCCTGTCTATTGGGGAAGGGTGGGGGGATACAACGGGCAAATAATTAGGAAGAGACACGATAGAGACATGATATGGAATAGATAGAAGGTAATCCCGGAGGGAAGAGCACTGGCAGCTTCTGGTCTTGCAAAGGGAAGCTTGATGGAAGCCAAGGAAAATGAGAGGGAAGAACATTCCAGGGTTTAGGGACCAGTAATGCAAAGAAATGGAGACAGGCTTTGAAATATTGTATGGGAGGAAGAGGAGAAAGTTCCCATACTCAGACTGTAAAGTGGGGGACAAGGAACAAAGGTGGGGGGAAGCCTGGAAAAGTGGTGGAGGGGCTAGGGAGCAAAGAACTTTAAATGCCATGCAGGTTTAGATTTGATCTCAGAGTTCATAGGGAGTCACAGGAGCTTATTCACTTGGAGGTTTGGGGAATGATGAGGTCAGACTTGTACCTCAGAAAGATCCTGTGGCAGCCAAGCAGAGGGTGAAGTGAGAGACAGAGGGGACTCAAGGAGACCAATTTGGAGAAGGTCAGGGGGAGAGGTGGTAATGGCTTGAAGTAGGGTATTGGCTGTGCGACTGTAATTGTAAACTGGCTAGCATTTTTGTAGCTAAGTACTTTGCAAATACTGTATAATTTGATCATCACAACAACCCCAGGAGGTGGGTGACATTATAATCTCCATTTTACAGTTTAGGAAACTGAGGAAACAGGTTAAATGACTTGCCCAAGTTCACACAACTTGCAAATGCTGGAGATTGGATTTTAACTCGGGTCTTTCCGAATCCAGGCATGGTACTCTATCTACTCTGCCAACTAGCTCTCTCCTGAGACCAACAGATGTACATGACAGATGCTCCAAAGGTAAAAATCAAAAGATTTGGCAACATATCAGAAATGTGCAGTCTTGAGAGTGAGGAGTCAGAGATGAAACCACAATCTCGAGCCTGAGGATCAGGGAGGGTACAGAGAGAAGTTTCCAAGAGGGGAGGGTTTGGGGGAAAGACAATGAATTCTGCAAGTGGGTGACAGAAGGAGAGGCTCAGAACTCTAGAACTTCAGCATTCAAGGGTCATAGATGTAGAACCAGATGGGCCAGCAGAGACCAGACAATCCCATCTGCTCATCTTAGAGATATGCCAGGTGAGGCCAGGGCATGTCGTGGCATCAGAGACTCCTGTTTCTAGAGATGGAAAGGAGCTCTGAGGCCATTCAATCCAATCTCCTCATTTTACCCATTGGTGAAGCAGTGGATGGGTGGATGGTAACTGTCTCCATATTTGGACCAAACATTCCACTGCAACATAGGACAGAGAGAGAACATGGAATGTGAAGGGGGAGGAATTTGAATTCTGGCCCAGCTACATTCGCCTTTTGTGACTTCAAGCAAGTCTCCGAATTTCTCTGGGCACCAGTTTTTTCATCAGTCAAATGAGAGGGAGTTAGACCCAGTGAGCATAACTGACCTTTCTAGTTTAAATTGATGATGCTGTGATTTCCAGATCTGTCACCAGACCCTGAGAGCGTATGAATTGTAAGCCCTTCTCCCTTCTCGCTGTCCCTTTGGACAATCTCTACCTTACCAATGTCCATTCTAAACTGTGGCAGCCATACTGTGGATGTGGCACGAGCAGGGCAGAGGACAGAGGCTTAACACTAACTTCTCATTCGTGGAAAGGTCTCTGGATGCTGCTCAAGGTCACATGAGCTTTTTGGACTGGTTTTATATGTATACACACATATGTGCATAAATATGTATTTAAGTATAAATGTATAGACTTACACACGTATGTCAATATAGCCTGAGGTATGTCTATATGCCTAGATCTAGGTCCACATAAACCCATCACACTGTTGGTATCTATTGACCTCTTGGTTCTTTAGAATCCCCAGAGATTTTTCAGACAAATTGACATCTAATGGTGTGCTTCCCATCACAGAAGCCAACCCCTATTTCATCCTTTGTGATCTTTGGGGCTCCTGACTCTTACATTCTGTACATTCACAATTGATCCCAGTATGTTCCATCTGCAAGTGTGTGATGACTGTAATTATGCTACCTGCATGTCCCTTCATCTAAGTTACTGATGCAATTATTCTAAAAGGCCAGAGGCAGGCAGGGTGCTTTCCACTGAAAGCCTCCTACTAAGCTGACTTAGCAGATGACCAGTCTGAGTCAAGCCACACCAGCAGAGCAGAATGGATCTACCTGGTCCATCAACTCCCTCACATCTCTCCATTTCCCCCCACAAATTACGTGAGATATTCGTCAAAGACTTTACTACAATCCAGGTAAAATCTACCCTGAGCATTCGCATCATCTGCCAGGTTAGTTATCTTGTCAGAAAAGGAAATGGGTTAGCCTGGCATGACTTGCCAGTCATCATTAATAATGGTGATATTTCATTATAGATGCCATTCTTGAGAAAGTGGCCCTAGTTCTCCAAAGCACCTGGCACAGTGCACAGAATCCAGTAGGTGCTTAATAAATGTTCTTCACAGATTGAGTGACATAGCCTAGTCAGTTTTTGATCCTATAAGCTCTCTGAGGGCAGACACTGTCATTTTAAAAAATCTTTTTATCTCTAGCAGTTAGTGCAAAGCCCGACTCACAATAGGAGCTTCATAAATGCTCCTTGGGTTGGATTCTTTCCAGCTTGTCTCTTGACTCTATTCTGTACACAAATGTATTTTCCGAGGGCAGAATGATTCCATTTCATTCAGATGCCATGCCATGTGGTATGCGTTTCAAGAATCTAGCTCTTTGATCTCCAAAGTTCTTTTTAAAATAATCAGCATTATTTGTGGGCAGGGCGGCTGGAGCTTAATTCTTGATCTTATCTCCACAGCAGCCTTCCAAACAGGAGGCCAGTATCTGATCAGAATCATTTGCACGGGGCGCCTAAGCCACCTTTGTCGTTACTTCCTGAAATGTTGGAGCAGAAAATCCATTTTGCTCACCAACACGCCTGAGCATTTGCCTGAATCTCCTGGAACATACACCGATTATATAACTCACTGCAAGCCACTTCAAGAGGAGAGTGCACGGAAACCTGCGAGCAGGTACTTGCTTTCCTTAGTCGGTTGTGTCCGATTTTGTCTTTGCTTAGAAATGAATCTGTAAAGACTGGAGAACTTCAATGAATTGAGAAAAGTCCATATAAAAATGTCATCCTTGTAATTTCACAGCCTATCCCACTCCCTATCACTTGGTAGAATTTTTACGAAGTCTCAAAATTCAGTGACATCCCTTGTGGCAACTAACTTCTTACTCTTGTCAAATTCCTAATTATCAATGAACCAGAAATCATCTCTTAAGTGCCTACTGTGTGCCAGGCCCCGTTCTAGGCCCTGGTGATTCAGAGACAAAAATGGAACAATCCCAGCCTTCAAGGAGCACGTGTTCTATTGGGGGAGGGTACGCACATGCACAAATATATACCAAACACAGAGATATGGTCATTTGCCTCTTAGTATTCCTAGCATTTAGCCTGGTGTTGAGTGTAAAGTACTTAACAAATGCTTATTGTCTGCCTAACTTCAGGGGGAAGGCACTTTTCCACCTAAAGTACATTTTTCAAGTCATCTAATCCTGTCTTGGAACCAATGGAGAAATGTGCTTAAACCGTAACAGACAAGTCGTTCTTTCAAATATCTCCAGGGAGAATGAGTTCATGTACTTCTCCTAGGCACAGGGCCCAGCAGCTAAGTGTCTACAAGCAAGTGAGTGACTTCCCAGCATCTCTTTGCTGTCACAGGGGAACAGACAGAGAGCAGCCAGGGAGAGGACTGAACAAGGGACCTTAGAGGTCCCTTAACCTCCGAAGCCTCTGAGGCCCTCTGAGCTGCACGGTCAGAGTCAGTCAGGGGCGAAGTGAGGTCTAGAAGCCCAGATCTCCACATTTACAGCCCAGATTTCAGGGCCTAAGAATATCCGTGACGTCCCTCCAGCTAGGGGGCCCCTGGTGCCCCTACTTAGTGCTCTGTGACTAAGTGACCAAGTACCAGCCTGAGGCCAGACTCAGGGCCACACAGTCAGCCAGGGTCCAGGGCAGGGTTTGAACCTGGTCTTTCTGACCCTGAGTCTAGGACTGTGCGGTTGAAGCTGCTGGCAGGGCCATTCTGCCGGGCATTGCCTGGGCCCTCCATTCGTTCCTGCCTTCTTCCTTTCCTTTCCTTTTCCTTGCCTTCTTACTTCTCCCCATTCCACTCAGAGGTCCTTAACTTCAGGGATTCCTTTGAGCATCTGGTGAAGCCCACAAACCACTTCTCAGAACTGTGTTGTTGCTTTTTATTATTCATAATTAAGGGAAATGCGAAATTTCAATTTGAGTTTAGTAAAAATAAAGATATATTTATTTTTCCTCATCCAAGTTCACAGACCTTGTGAAATCCATTTATGGATCCACCAGGGGATCCTCGGGTCTCAGGCTAAGAATTCCCATTCTATAGCTCTTTGGTCCCATTCCAGATTCTCTGGTTGACCTCCCTTGCCTCCCATGACTCCAGTCTGACATGCTCTTCTTATAAGAGTAGTGTGACAGCCCCCTCTCCTGCATGCTAACAATGTCAAAGTATTTATAAGCTCCATGGAGCATGTTTATCTGAATGCCTAAATCTCACCACCTCCACTGGCAGCCCATCACCTCCATCATGGTCTGGGCTTTGCATGAGATGCTGTCTTGGTTTCGCACAATGGTCATTGGTCCATTTATTTTGCTTAATGGCCCGTTTAAGAAACAGCCTCTTTGGTGGTGGGACTCAAGGTTATTTCCCAGCATTTGAATGGGGAGAGCTTTTGAGAAAGGGGGACTCTCCTATGGACCTTAAAGAAAGCCAGAAACAATACAATGGGCACCAGCTCACCTTGCCCTTGACATTCATTTGAATTACTGATTCTGATGGATGGCTGAATAGCAGGGACACACATTATTCCTAGTTGAGGTAAGAGGCAATTAATCCACAAAGACATATTAAGCTCCTACTATGTTCAAGGCACATGAAGAACAAAGCAACCTCTACTTCCCATGAAGCAGGTACAAAGAGCCCATTAGGCCACATCCTCTGTGCTTCACTTATTACCTAGCAACACTGGGCAAGCCACTGACTCTCACTGGGCCTCAGTTTACTCATCTGTAAAATTAGAGGGCTGTACTTGATCTAACTCAAGCCCTAGGATTTGATGAAACAAAGAAACATGGTGCCAAAGGAAGCCCAGTTGTAGGAAGCTGTCACCTGCCTCAAGGACGTCAGAGTCCAGATCCTCAGCGCACACTGCTTTCAGTCACTCAAGACAGGGCCATCATCCGACCTCTGCCGACATCTTACTGCTTTCATGATTTTAAAAATAATAACATGGGGAAAATTAACCGGACAAGCCCCAGCCTGTGCGGTCACATGCAAAGACTACCTTATTTAGCTGATCAGATTTCACTATTTCCCAAGCCTGTTGTATAAAGGGGGAACAAAGATTGGTCTTTGACCCTCCAGCATTTCCTCATTCTAATTTCCACATTCCATGAAAGGGAAGGACAATTGGTGTGGTATGGTGTGGGGTGGGTGTGTGTGTGTGTGTGTGTGTGTGTGTGTGTGTGTTTGTGTAAATCAGTTGCACTGTAAAGCCTGTTAGTCAGAATTTAATTTCTGACCTACAAAATCCCCTTCCCCCCAAGAAAACAAACCCTCCTCTCTGATGTCCATATACTTCACCTGCTTTTCCACCCCATGAGAAAAGACCAAATGCCCTGTAAGGTGTTATAAATTCTCCTCTTCGGGGCCTTGCATGACACATGGTCGAGGAGAGATGAAGAGGGGAAAAAACCCTATTCAAACCCCAAACCCACATGGCAAGTGGGCA
>JAQQSV010017823.1:0-11521 GCA_028646515.1 Pseudochirops corinnae | reverse complement strand
ATATTTGTGTCATAAAAAAAATTTGGCAGGACTCCTTCACTAATTTCCCAAAATAGTTTGTAGAGTATTGGCACCAATTCTTCTTTAAATGTTTGATAGAATTCTCTAGTAAATCCATCTGTCCCTGGAGATTTTTTCCTAGGGAGTTTGCTGATGGCTTATTTGATTTCTTTTTCTGAGATGGGGTTATTTAAGTAATTTTTACTTCCTCTTCAGTTAATCATGGCAACTTATATTTTGTAAATATTCATCCATTTCACTAAGATTGTCAAATTTGTGTGCATACAATTGGGCAAAATAATTCCTAATTATTGTTTTAATTTAAAAGGAGAACTATCTAAACGGACAGATGTGTGCAAAGAACTCCACAACAAAAAAACCCTCACATCTTAAAGACCTGTGCAAAAAGAGGAAAGCAAAGGGAGATAACTGAAAGTAAATACAAAGGGGTGGCATGTTCTTCTAACAGTAATGTCAGGAATGCTGAAGTTTAGAAACAAATTAGTTATTGGGATGAATTCTAAAGAAAACCAAAAGGACTTTTTAATAAGCATATGGGGTACAAGCAGAAGATCAAAGACAGCTAGTTACTCAGGGTAGATAGGATGATAATGAACAATAGAGAGAAGGCAGGAGTAGTCAAATCTTGTTGCAACTAGGTGGCCCAGTGGATGGAGTGGTAGGTCTGGAGTCAGGAAGACCTGAGTTCAAATCCAGCCTTAGATACTTACTAGCTGTATGACCCTGGGCAAGTCATATAATCTCTGTTTGCCTTAGTTTCCTCATCTGTACAATAGGAATGATAATAATAGTACCTACCCTACATGGGTAGGTTGTTGTGAGGATCAAATGAGATAATAATTGTAAAGTGCTTATCAGAGTGCCTGGAACATATTGGGCGCTATATAAATGTCAGCTATCTAAGCTACTATTTTGCTTCTGTTTTCTATAATTAAGACAGTAATCTTCAGATTAGTTGTTGTTATTCAGTCATTTCAGTCATGACTGACTCTTCATGTTCTCATTTGGGGTTTTCTTGGCAAAGCTACTGGAGTGATTTGCCATTTCCTTCTCCATATCATTTTACGGATGAGGAAAGTGAGGCAAACAGGGTAAAGTGACTTGCCCAGAGTTACACAGCTAGTAAGAGTCTGGGGCCAGATTTGAACTCATGAGGATGAGTCAGATTAGTTAGTACAGAACAAAAATGGTTCATGGAGAATTGAACCAAAGGTAAGTGAGGAGATGATAAAAAAAAAACCTAACTGCCCTTGGTGAGTTCAAGTTACCAGGCCAGAATAAATCATATCCCAAGGTACTGAAAAAACTTGTACAGTTATCCCTTCCACATCACAACTTTCCTCATCACAGTTTCAATATATTGCATATTGGCATAAGAAACTAAATGGCAATTTTGGAGGAGTTTCGTGGACGCCGCAGACAATATGCAAAAGCCAGCTGATGATGACACAGAGCTTACGACCAAATACTTAACCCCAATTTTACAATAATATACTGTAAACACCCCATAAAAGAGAAAGAAAAAATTCAGACTTTTTCTCTGCTACAAAGGGAAAGCCAAACATTTTATGGGGATTTTTCAGATCACGGGGGTGCCCCACTGCCAATCTCTTTGGTGTGGAAAGGATAACTAGTGGTTACAATTAGACTTCCACCCTCCCAGTTCTACTGAACCTGCTCTCCCTACTGACCTGTTCATTACCCCCAGTCACCTTTCTTCAGTCCCCATACTGCAAGACCATTGCAACTTTCTACACTGTAAACTGCTCCTTCAGCTGAATATTCTTTCTTCCCTTGGACTTTGCCTTTAATAGGGATATACATAGAGACTCCAGAGGGTGGTGAGTTGAAGAAATGTAGAGAGTAATGAAATGCTCGAGAGAAAGAGAAAGCACAGTCTGATAAGGGGAGAGATAGGCTATACAGAAACACAGACTTGGTTCCATAAAGGAGACTTGCTCATCTGTGTGGGCCCCTCCAGGAGGAATTTATAACAAGTAGTAACATAGAATTAGAGAGTAATTGGGAACCCAAACAAAAACCTGGTCCAGCTTGGGCACTATAGGAGCTCGAACTCAGGTACAACAGAGTCATGGCCAGGAGGAACAAACTTAGATCTAGTAGTATGACTTATATGGACTGTGCAGCCCTTAGGGACAAGGGTCCTTTTTCTAGCAACCCTAAATTCTTTCCCCTTGCAGGGAGCCCCACCAACAGTTGTACTCTTAGTTAGAAGGTCTTTATAGGTCCCTGTTGAAAGCAGTGACCAACTGGAGAGGGAGACTGAGTTGTATTGATTGTTTATGAGCTCAGATATAAGTTCTTTGCATTTATTGTCAGATTAAGCATCCAATAGCTAATGTTTTGGTCGTCTAAGTGCTAGTAACAGAGCTGAGGATTATTTTCATTTTGTGGAGACCTAACCATGAGCCAAATTCTGATGTTCCCAAAGAAAGCATTGTATGGGGGCTACAAGCCACTGATAAGCCTTCAAAACTGAACTCAGTTACATATAAACCCACATGATTATTTCAATAAATAGAGAAAAATATCTGAGAAGGTTCATCAGTCCTTGAAGCTAAAAATCCTATACAACTTAGGTATAAAAAGACTTTCTTTTCAATATGATAAAAAGTAAATGTCTAAAACCCAAAGTTAGCATTATATGCAATATGGAAACCAAAGAAGCTTTCCCAATAAATAAATAAGTAAAGCAAAGAAGCTTCCTCCCCAAATCCTTTTCTCCCTGTAGTTATTTGCCATAATTATAGACGTGCTAACAATTGCAATATGATGAGAAAGAAATTAATGCATAAAGTTAGACAAAGAGAAAAACTCCCTATTTGCTGATGACATGATGATTTATGTAGAAAATGCTAGAGAATCAGAAAAGAAATGAATTGATACAATAGCATGAGTAAAATATCAGGATACAAAATAAACCCACAAAACTTCAAAATGTTTCAGTATAGAAATATCAATAGGTAGCCCACCTAAGCTCTAAAGTTCGTTATCCAAACTCCCTACTTTCACAGATAAGTCTTGGGTCCCAGAGTACGGCTTTTTCTCTCCCTCGGGGTTCTAAGGGCACCTTTGGAGAGTCTAATGTCATTGTGTCGAGCCCCGACTAGATTATCAATTGAGGATCAGCCATCCAGTCTTAAGTCACTTTTAGACAGGGGATATTTACTAGGATCTATGCTCTCCCACAAGTACATGGAGTCTTTGGGAAAGTAGGTTCATGCTAGAGAACACATATGGCAAAGGGGTAACTCAAAGCTTCTGCTTGTTCCCATTTGGACATTGTTCAGTCTGTCCTTGATTTCCAATGCTGACAATACTATCAGCTGATCTGGAGATGCCATTAGGGGAAGATGAGAAGTCCAAAATCCTCTGGACTCTTTGAAGCTTCTAAGATCTTCTTCCAGTTAAAGGAGAGGGAGGAAGGAGACCCAAGGCTGAAACTTAGATTTCTCCTTCCCTCTCTTCCCCTAGAAAGTTCCTTCTCAGGGGGTTTAGCTAGATTACTACGCTTGCTCAAATTTCTGGAATGACTCAATATTATAGAAACATACTCCCCTCCCTACCCATTCTAACTGACTTGCACTTTTATACTAGACCTACAGGACATACTGAAATCCCTCAGCTAGTTGGAACAGACTTCCTGTCTGGTATCATTCACTTCATCAAATTGATTTTCAAAGACTTTTCACGCTTAGTCTAAAGCCCCAAATTGAAATGGATTGATTTCATTTAGTCAATCTCATTGATATCCATTCAATGGATAAATGATCTTATCGTTTATTTGAAATGGAATGGGGTTATTTGACCAATCAATCCCATCTTTATAAAATGTAGGCGAATATAATAGAAAGTGAAGCCCCATGAAAAAGAACTATGAAATGCACACAATATCTGGCAGTCCATCTAAAAGGCATACTCAAGGCTAGTATAGATACAATTACAAAATTCTCCTTGAAGACAGAAAGAATGACAATTAATTCAAAGAATATTAAGTGTTCATGGCCAGACCATGCAAATGTAATAAAAATGATGATAATACCCAAGTTAATTTACAGATTCAGTGCTATGTCAATTACACTACCAAGAAGATACTTTATTGAACTAGACAACAACAGAATTGATTTGGAAAAACAAAATATTTAGGTCCTCAAGGGAAACAGTGGAAAAAAAAAGTAGGGATTAAGGAGGAATAGCATTTCTATACCTCAAATTACACTATAAAGTGATTATCATCTAAATATTTTGTTACTGGTTAAAAAACAGAAAGTACATCAATAGAAGACAAGGAAGAATTAGAAAAAGTTGAATGCAGTAACTCAGTGTTTGATCAACTTGAGAATATAAATTACCTAGAGAAGAATTCCCTATTTGACAAGGATTTCTGGGAAAACTGAAAATCAGTATGGCAGAAATTAGGTATAGAACAATATCTTACACATATATAAAATAAATTCAAAATGATGATGAATATTAAATATTAAGGTCCATGCCAAAAAAAAAGAAGAAAGAAAGAAAAGAGAAAGAAAAAAGTGAAAAGAGAAATAGTTTGGGTACTTTTCACAGCTATGAGTAGGGAGCGAATTCTTAACCAAACAAATGATAGAGATTTTCACAAATAACAAAATAGAAAAATCTGATAGCATAAGGTTGAAAAAAAAGTTTTATGTAAAATTGACACAATTCATGGAAGAAGAAATCAGTTGATTGGGAAAAAATTTTTTTGTATCAAATATCCCTGATGAAGGTCTGCTATCTAAGATAGACAAGCAGCTAGCAGAAATATAAAGCTATTATCAATAGATATGTGGTCAAAGGATATGAACTAAGAGGTCCCAAAAGAAGAATGACAACCATATGAAACAGTATTTAAAATGACTAATAGTGAGGGAAATGCAAATGCTGATGCTTCACTTCATACATAGCAAATTGACAAAGATGACAAAAAGATTAAAATAATAAGTGTTGAAGGGCTTGTGGAAAGTCAAGCACTGTTGGAGGACCTGTGATTTGGTCTGCCCATTCTGGAAAGTATTTGGAACTATGTTAAGAAAACTATTAATATGTTTATATTCATGGACCCAAATATCCCACTACTAGGTGTATAACCCAAGGAGGTCAGTGATAAAAAGAAATACTCCATGAGCTCATAGCAGTGGGTTTTTTGGTGTTACAAAGAAACAAAGTCAAAGCTCATCAATTGAGGAATGGTTAAATAAATTACGGCACGTGAATGTAATGGAATATTACTATTACGTAAAAAACCAATGGATACAGAAAGGCACAGGAAGCCTTATAAGAATTGATGCAAAGTGAAAAAATCACCATAAAAGCAATAGACATGATGACTGCAACAATCTAAAAGGAAAGAAAAACAACAGCAAAATCAGGTTGACACCAAAGAAAAAATGTAAGATAGTACCTCCCTCTTTTCCCTTCTTTGCATAGGTGGGAGACTATGAGTGTGGAATATTGCATATAATATCAGACTTTTTCAATGTGTCAGCTGGTTTTGCTGAACCTTTTTTTGCTCATTTTGATTCTTTGTTATAAGGGATATCTCTCTGGGAAGAAGAGAGGAGAGGAATGCATTGGGAAATATAAGTCATATAAAAACCAAAGATAGCAATTAACAATTTGAAAAATTGAACCCAATATGTGTGAGTCTAGGCTTTTAGCAATAAGGCACAGCCAATGCATGGATATTTTCTTCATTGTTTCTACCTTACTAGATGGCTCTACAGAGTTGTAGAGTCTGGGGGATCACTCCATTTCGCTAAAGCTAAAGCACTTGCTGCATCTATAAGTGTTGTTCTTGGACAACTGTCAATTACCATTAAAAAGAGCTATCCTGGCAGGGTGTATGTTTATATAGCCACACCTGTTGATCTGCTCTACCCACTAGTCAATCCCCAAAATCAAGTCTGGGAATAGCAGCCAGAGAATAAAAACAGACAAATCAAAGTGGCTGTCTTCCTCTGGCTGAAATATGAGATAGTCACACTAGGTTTTGAGGGAGCATACCTAAGAATCACTTCATTGGTTTATTTGTTTTTTCCCCTATATTCCAAAGTTTTTTGGTTGTTTTATAAACGTGAAAATAATGAAACTTTAGAGCCAAGTGATCAACTCAGAAAATTCCATCTCCAGAAACCCTTAAGATATGATGATGCTTTATGACCATTTATACTCATATTGTTTAAGGCTTTCACCAACCAAGTCTACAGTTCCCTTTGTATTTCCCTCTGTTTCAAAGGGAAAAGTTAGTGAAAGTCATGGTATTTGAAAAGTTATTGCCAAGAACTGGAATTTTTGACAGAAATTCCAGGAAGCCAGAGGCTTCTAGGTAATATATCTACCATAGAAAATGGCTCTTCCAATTTCTGGCCAAAGACTGACATATTAATGATATAATAAGGCCAATAGTTCATGATTTTGTTATTGCCTTATCTTCAGTTGATCCTTTGAAATAATATTCCCAAGGATTGGGAGGACCAATCTATCTGGAGCCATCTGGGATTGGCTAGGGAGAAGGAGTCTCCTCACTTCTTCTAGGGCTCCAATATGGCAGACTCTTTAGTCTTTGTTTAGAATTTTTCCTGTTTCTTTAGGTGTGCTTCCATCAGATATGGCCCCTTAGTAGTGGTAGTAGCACCTTGTAGAGTCAGTATGTACCTCATGTATATACCAAGCATGTTGTACGGGGGGATCCAAGGATTTGTATGTATAACAGGACTATGTAATTAAGAAAAAGTTTTATCAGGTCTCTATGGCTTGCCACTGGTGGTATTGTCCATTTTAACAGCATTGACCCTATAACTTCACTGGAATGATTAAGTACCCAGAGATCTTCACAGGATCCTAGTCTCTTGTATTTTATTAATATTGCTTTTTCTGTGAGAGGCAGTCATGGTGTAGTGGATAGAAAATTGGTCTTGGAGCCAGGAAAAACTAAATTTAAGTCACCTTTGACATATCCTAGCTCGATGGCCCCGAGCAAGTCACTTAACCTCTCAGTGCCCTCTGCAAACTCTTTAAAACCCTAAATTTCAGAGCAGGTGCTAACCTCCATCAGTAGAATGAATGACCTCCTCTGGGACTTCTCTACACCAATGAAATCCTAGGTCTCCTACTTTGGCTCTGATGTCATCCCCACATAGCTATTCTACCAACTGCTGCCAGGGCTTCTGGTTTTACTCTAGGTGATGGTGAATGTTTAACAGCCAGTTCTTCAAAAACTGTGTACAGACACTTTGGAGTTTAGTTGGAATTAGTAACATTTTCTCTACTACTTTCTTAAGTCTAGATGATCAACAAAATAATAAATGAAACCCTGATTTTATAGCATCCCCTGATTTCCGAGATTATATTTCACTGTAAAAATGTAACAACGGACGAGCCTGTATAAGCTGGCTTTACTATACCCCTACTTTAATATCCACCACCTTACATTTCATCAGTTTGCTTTTATGGTCCAAGTGTTTCTTCTTTTTTACTCCCAATTGTCAAGCAGATTTGACTATTGAATCATGACTCAAATATATTTACTTTCCAGTGGACTGTCTGACCAGAAAGTGGGATGAAATGGCCTTTCTTTTGCAATATGCCTTGGATATATTTGGAGGGTCGAATAAAGCAAGCTGCTTCCCAACTCTTAGCCCCAAGAAATTCAAGCCCATTTTTTACTAGGGACACCCAATGCTGGGCTGAAAACCCAGAGGAGTTCATAATCGTCCCTCAAGAAATGCCAGCTGCAGTGGCTTGAGTTTACTCCTGCTCCCCTGCCCTCCCTTTCCCCTACCCTTTTTGTCCCTCCCTCCTTTCCTTGGCTAAACTGCCCTTGTTGTGTTCCTAATTTATTTATAGGTTCATGGCATACATAACCATTGGACCTCTACTAATTTATTTTCAAATACTTTGATTATTTCCTCTGTGTTTTTCCTATCACACATGTTCTTTCTGTTTCTCCCATAGGAGTACATGTGTCTTGCAGAATCTGTCTGTTGTAGTTCTACACACACAGTTGCAGATTCTCACAGGAGCACTAATTTCCATCCTCATTAGTGTTTGGTGCCCACACTGAATATTCTTCTCCATGTTTCATAAAAGCCACTTGGGCAGGCTCACTGGTTTTTTTTCCTTTACTTTCCTCTTGGATATACAAAACCATTTTAAAAAAGAAGATGAATGGCTTTGCGTCTAAGAAGAAACACTGAAATCTTCATACCTGCAATTAGTTAACCACAAGCACAATTAGCCTGGGCTGTTCATTCTAACAAAGCAATTGTCTAGCTGTACTACTTGTTATTTACAGATATGATTTTATACTTAACGCATTTGGACAATTAATTATAATGTCCTGCACACAAATCAGGCACTAAAATTGGACATGAAAGAAAGGAAATCAAATGGAAACCACTTACAAATTATAACCCTAATAAAAAAATCAGCTTTGCTATCTATAAATGAGGATGATGCTATTGACTCACTGTCAGGGCCATGTTTTCTTTGAATCCCTTTTCTGGAAGTGAAGATAATTTACCCTTCACTTTCTCGTACACTCTCACCAATTTCAGATTTCAGAAGGGGTCTGAGAGGCCAACAATTCCAGTCAATCCCTGAGCACAAGTCACCTCTACAACATGCCTGGGCAAGGGGTCATCCAGCCACTGCTTGGAGGCATCTGATGAAGAATGGAGGCAGCCCCTTCTACTTTCAGAGTTCAATTTGACCTTCTATTAAGCCTAAATCTCCCTCTCTCTGATTTTCACTCATTATTCCCGGTTCTCCTCTTGAGCTAAGCAAGATGAATCCAATCCCCCTTCCACATGATAGCACTTCACTCCTTCAGGTTAAATCTCCTCAATTCTTTCAGTAGCTGCTCATATGGTGTGATCTACAGGCCCTTAACCATCCTGATCATCTTCTTCTGAATGTTCTCCAGATTATAAATGTCCCCCCTAAACTCAGCGCCCACAAGTCAACATGGTGCTTTACATATGATATGAGCAGGGCAAAGTATGATAGGACAATGACCTTCCTACACTGGCACATTATGCCTTTCTTAATGGAACCTAAAGTGCTATTAATTTTGGGAACTTCTATGTCACTACTGACTTGCATTGGATTTAAAGTCAGGTAACTATGGTCCAAAGGCAAGAGTCCCGAGTTTGGAATCAGAGGACTTGGGTTCACATCCAGATTATGTCAGTTGCTATCATGTGACCTCAGGCAAGTCACTGAATTTATCTATAAAATTAAAGGGTTGGACTACATGATCTCTAAAGTCCCTTCCAGTTCCTAGTCTCTGATCATAAACTCTCCAGATTTAAAAAAAAAATCAGCTGCATTCTAGCTATGCCTTGCTTATCTTTTCACTGGTGAAACTGATTTTTTAATTCAAGTGTAAGACTTTATATCTGTTAATTTCTCCTTATTAGTTCTGGCCCCACTTGTTGAGATCTTTTTGGATTAAGACTTTGACATCCAGTATGTTAGCTATCCCTGCTTTCTTCATTGTCTCCTCATTTAAGGGGGATGCCATCTATGCTTTTCTCCAAGGCCTTGATAAGAATGTTAAATAGCACAAAGCCAAGCACAAATCCCTGGGGCACTCTACTGAAGACCTCCATCCAAATTGACATCAAATTAACTTCTTCCCCTTTGTGGCATGAGTTTGGGTGCAATAATGTGCTCATCTGCTCTTAGCCAGGTGTATCCCAATGCATCTCAGCAGCTGACACTTTCACTTACTATCTCATTTTATGTTTTTGGATATATAAAATTGCAAATGCCAAACTTGACCTTGATTTTAGCCCTTTTGGTCACCTTGGCTGCAAAGAAAACAATTCAAATATTAGTGTGCCAAGAGTTCCTCATTTCTTGTATAGTTTCTGGAACTCCTATGAGTTGCCTTTAATTTGTTCATTTATGCCTTCTTTATAGCAGTCAAGTTAACACAATAGACTTAGATGTTTGGTTCTGATCATCTCTGTCAGAGAACAAAGAATGAGCACATTTAGACCAGCCACTAGATGGATAAGGAGAATGCTAAAGTCAAGTGGGCCAGAAATACAAGAGAGATAAATATCTCTGATGGGTTATTAGGTTCACAGACTCATTTATTTAAGGTTAGATGGAATCTTAGAAGGCTGAGTCCAACTCCTTGTTATATAGTTGTGAAAACTAAGGTTGAGGGAGATTAAGTCACTTGTCCCAGGGTCACACAGCAAATAAATGTCCAAGGCAGAATCTGAAGTCAGGTTTTCCTGATTCCAGGCCCAATGTAGCACCACCAGGTTGCCTAGAGTATGGTCCCAAATGATCTCATCTGTGATTAGAATAACCCTCTGTGCACATTTAGGCTAGAAATCTGAAGCCCATACTCCTAGAAAGATGGATACGCCCTGCTTCCTAAGACCTGGTATTATGGTTAAATATTAAATTATTATTTATTGGGCCTATCATCTCAGAATTTAGATTAGACCATTTGTACAACATTATATTTGCTGAATGATTTATCACTTTAATAAAATCCAAACTGTAACTAGTATGGGGCAGACAAGGGTTTGCCCCCAGGGTACCAACATGGGGCAGTAAGACTTTTCCAAAGGGGTTTGCAACTTTCCTGTGGTAATTATTGTCCTTGTGCCTTACCTGCAAATACTTCTACAATCCAGGATTTTGTTGCTGTGGTACCCATCTTCCAGGGCTTCACCTACCACCAGCCAACCCTTGCAGGGACAAGAGTCAGACTCTCTGGGGAATGAACCTCCCCCCTCACTCAGCATTACTGTACTCATGTTTGAACTCTCCACACTCTCCTCCAGCCCTCAAATGAATTTACCCCAGTCATAGTTACAGCTAGCTAAGGTTCCAATGAAGTTTTATTCATTTGTTGTTCATAGAATCCTAAAGTATGAAGAGACCTTTAGATAACTGCCTTCCTTGCCTTTAGAGAGATTAATGTCTGAACAATCCAGGCCATGCAGCTATCTCTCCTGTCCTTGAAGATATCCCAGGATAGAGACTGTGACTTTTCTCTCTTATTCATTCCTATAGCCTTGATGACTTGGGAGGACTTCCTTACATACAATGGAAATCTTTTACTTTAAGCCCATTTCATCTTAAATCCTTCATGAGGGGTTCCAAATTCCACTTTGATTTTGTGAGGCACGACTCCAACGGGCAAGGTCATCCTGGAGTTTGGGACAACTTTGTCATTACCTTCTTACCCATCCTCCTCCTCCATATATCTATGATCCAGTGATACCGACCTTCTCTATGTTCCTCTAACATGGTATTCTATATCCCGAATCCTGGAATGTTTTCC
The DNA here is from genome assembly GCA_028646515.1 of Pseudochirops corinnae. Taxonomy (NCBI): domain Eukaryota; kingdom Metazoa; phylum Chordata; class Mammalia; order Diprotodontia; family Pseudocheiridae; genus Pseudochirops; species Pseudochirops corinnae. Next base: position 147 of record JAQQSV010017823.1, on the reverse strand, counting down.
ATCTTCACTTCTGCTTCCTGCTTTCCCTGGTTTTGTTCAAGACTCAGGTCCAAGCCCACTTTATATAAGAGGCTGTTCTCCATTCCCCCCGCCCCCCAAGTGCCTTTCCACTTACCTCCCATTTATATTGTAAATGTCTTGTATGCA
>JAQQSV010017822.1:0-11521 GCA_028646515.1 Pseudochirops corinnae | reverse complement strand
TTCAGCTGATCTCTAGCTTTTTGGCAATCTTCATGTTTATTGGAAGCTTTTGGGGTGGGAATTCTGACTGCATTGTCTTCCTCCCTTTCCCTGCTTTTTCCCTTTTTTTCCCCAAAGAAGGAATCTAGGATTTGGTTGCTGCTCTTACTTTGCTTCCTATGCTTATTCTTGGTCACCATTCAATGTTTTGTTTTTTTTTTTATTAGTTCTGGTGAACTCTGTTTCCAGAGGGAACAGCTCTGTCCCAAATCACTGGGGTTTTCCTAGCTGCCGGGGGCTTTAGGAGGTTGCTGGTTCCCTCCTCAGCTCTGACTCACTGAACAAAAACCTCAGGACCACCACCCAAGACCTCGATCCGGATTCAGGCTGCTCAATGCGAGAGCACTTGGCCTCTGAACAATCGATTGGCCCCCTTGCTATCTCCACGTGACCACATTCAGCCTATTAGGGAACAGAGTATACTTTCAAATATCCAAGGGTCCTCAGAGTCACATAGCCACTTTAGCAAAGGGCCTAGGGGCAGGGAAGAGCTTTAGATTCCCATAACAGCCAGGAGCTCTGAAGCGGCAAGACAGAAGCGTGTGCAGAACCTCTGCTTTCCGCTTCCTAGCCCTGGGGATGGCTTGGCCAGATCCACTTTTCTTCCCTGATTTTTAGCCAAGTTCCACTAACCTGAGTCTTTTTTCCTTATGGCTGGATAATTCTGGATACTGCCACAGCTGTCACAGATCCTTTGTCCTGAAGCTCCAGCCATGGTGGGGCTCAGCTCATCCAGCTGCCCCCGGGGCAAAAGCCTCCTTTTCAGGCTGGGCTGGTTTCTGCTCTCAGAGTTGAAATGGTTGCTTTGAGCCGAGCTGCCTCCAGCAGGGAATATATCTGTGTGCGTTTTAGAGCCCTAGAATTTGTTTAGAATCATATTTTTTGGGTATTTGATGTGGCTGTGTCGGAGCTGTGATTTCTTGCTGCTCCTACGCCACCATCTTGGCTCCGCCTCCCCCCTCCCCCAGCAAAATCTTTCTAAAAATGAAAACTTTCCAGAAGCAGGTTAGCTGAGCAAGGAGGTGGCAGGTTCCTAATGAGCAGGAGTCTTTTAAACAGACTGTCTAGTCCCTTGTCTAGCATATTGGAAAGGAGATTCCTGCTTATTTATTGGTTGGGCAAGATCTCTTCTGAACCCCTTCTGGTTCTAAGATTCTGTGACTCTGTGAAACTAAAGGCAAAATATAATATCATTTCATGGTAGTCAAGAGTCAAAGGCAATAGCATGTTAAAAGAAGAATGAAAGAAAACCATTCATTAAGTGATTACTATGTGCCAATATATTATGAATACTTCCATCAAGAAGAGAGTTAGATTTCATTTTTCTCAGTGAAGAAGTGGGGAACTATAGCATATACAATGTCAGATGAAGTTGATATGTTGGTTAGTTTTGCTTCCTTATTTTTCTTTATTACACAAGAGAATTATGTGGGAGTGTATAATGCTATATAAATGATATGTAAAAACAAAAGGTAGTAATAATTTCTTTTAAAGAAGAGAATTGGAAAGTACTAGATGTGGTAAATACCACATAATGTAAAACAAAACAAAACAAAACAACTTGAAGTTAGCCATAAGAGAAAAAGTGAAATTAAATTACTTAAGTGAAAAAGGAAATTACTGTTTCTCAATGTAGGAATAATTTCAGAATCAGTCCACATATAATCAGATTGTTGATTAGGTAGTGCAAAAGTCAAAGCAAATAGCATATTAGAAGTTAAATTAATTAAAAGCATTTCTTAGATGCCATTTAGGAGAGTGGGGGTCCAGGGAGGGATGTTTTGGACTCAGAAGTCATAGGAAGAGTGAGTGGAGCCACAGAGCAATTGATTTACAAGTCCTTTTGAGGAATAATACTATTTCAAAAAATATTTTAATTTATTATTTATTTTAAACATCCTTTTATTTTTAAATTTTGAGTTCCAAATTTTCTCCCTCCTTCCCATTCCCTTTCACATCCACTGAGAATGCAAGCAAAATGATATCCATTAAAAACTGAAATCATGCAAAACATATTTCCTTATTAGCCATATTTCAAAAAATGAAAGAAAATGAGAAAATTATATTTCAGTTTGAACTCAGAGTTCATTAGTTCTCTCTCTCTGGAGGTGGATAGTATTTTTTCGTCATGAGTCTTTTGGAATTGTCTTAGATCACTGTATTGATCAGAGCAGCCAAGTCTTTCATTGTTGATCATTACGACATTGCTGTTACTGTACTCTATGATCTCCTGGTTCTTCTCATTTCACTTTGCATCAGTTCACATAGTTCTTGCCATCTTTTTTCTGAAACCACCTGCCTCATCATTTCTTATAACACAAAAGAATTCCATCACAATCATATTTCACAACTTTTCAGTCATTCCCCAATTGATGGTCATCCCCTTGATTTCCCCTTTTTTGCCAACACAAAAAAGATCTGCTATAAATGTTTGTGTACACATAGGTCCTTTTTTCTTTTTCTTTGATTTTTTTTTTTGGGGGGGGGGTGCGGAATATAAACCTAGTAGTGACATTGCTGGGTCAAAGTTGTATAGCTCTTCAAGCATAGTTTGAAATTGTTCTCCAGAATGGTTTGACCTTTTGTTGACTCTGCTACTCCAAAATTTGATTTGAGGTGGTGGTGTTTTTTTTTCTTACAGCCATTTGGAGGAGACTGGTAGGAGAGTTCAGCTAGATGGTTGTCTCTAATCTACCATGTTGGCTCCACCAAAAAATAATAGTACTGATTTGATTACTACTCCCATTACTAGAGTTCAAAAGGGGTTGGACAGAGTACATATATATAGCATGATGAAAATACGGCCAGAGAGCAATGAGGAGACATAGCAGAAAGATCAGAAGAAGACACTGCAGATGATTATAGCTGACCTGTTTAAGCAAGCTATCAAAACAAAACAAAACAAAAGAAGAAATGAACAAGAGACACAGACTCACTATTGCCTTTTCTTAAAATGTATAACCAATGAAAAGCACTTGCCCCAACAAACAAGAAAGAGTCCACCAATCAGCCAATATTTAACCATTCCAAATGGAATGACCTGACAGCCAAGGACAACACTAGTTTAGAATACAAGCTAATTGTGAAAACATGAGGAGGGTGACTAAAGATATGTGAGAGGTGGTGAAGAAGGGGAGGGGATAAGCATTTTTATAGAGCCTACTATGTGTCCGGCACTATACTGCGCATTTTTTACAATTATAATCTCATTTGGTCCTCACAATAAGCTGGTGCTATTCTTATCCCCATTTTACAGCTGATGAAACTAAGACAAATAGAGACTCACTCTGATTTCAGATCTTTCTGACTGCAGACCCACTGCCAATGATCTGCATCTCAGCTGGTATGAATGGTATTTTATTTTTTTATTTTTTTGCTTTTTGGAGGGGGGAGGGTAGGGCATTGGGGTTAAGTGACTTGCCCAAGGTCACACGGCTATTTTTTTGTGTTAAGTGTCTGAGGCCACATTTGAACTCAGGTCCTCCTGACTCCAGGGCTGGTGCTCTATTCACTGTGCCACCTAGCTGCTCCTATAAATAGTATTTTAAAACTTTGATGAGTCTATGATCTCCTAGCTATAGATATTTTTTTCTAACAGAGTACATTGTAACTTACCCATGGCTTCTTGTTCTTCTATTAAATTCTATTTAGTTCAGTTTGATTTAATTTAATTAGACCTAAATCAATTAAATAGTTATTAAGACCCTGCTATGGGCATGTTTGGCAGCTTGGTGGTACAATGGATAGAGCACTGGACTTGGAGTGAGGAACATCTGACTTCAAATCCAGCCTCAGACACCTACTAGCTGTGTGACCTTGGACAAGTCACTTAACCTCTATTTGCCTCAGTTTCTCAGCTGTATAATGGGGACACACTGGGGAAGGAAATGGCAAGTCACTCCGGTATTTTTGCCAGAAAAATCCTGTGGACAAAGTCCATGGGGTCATGTAGAATCTGACATGACTAGACTAGATGATTAAACAACAATGGGGCTGGTTACTTAGCTAGGTGCTAGGGAGACCAAAACAAAAATAAAACCATTCTTGTCTTCAAAGAGTTTATATTGTAATGAGGAATTCATCATGGACACAAATAAGTTTACACTATATATACACACACACACGTGTGTGTGTGTGTGTACATATACATATGTGTACATATATATATGTACACATGTATTTATATGTAACCCAGTTTCCACCCAAACCTAGAGGGGGTGGGGGGGGTGTTTTATATGCTGCTGCATATGCAGAGGGAGGCATGACTCCCTGGAGTCTCTCCATGGTGGAGAGAACGCTGAGCCCAGTGCTCTGGATCTGCTTGTGAGACTCACTGAGGTGGTTCCAGAGCTTCCTCAGAGACAGGTGAAGAGAGAAACTGAAAGGATGTGGGGGAAGCCAGCTTTTCAACACATCCCTAAGCTCCAGCTTGCCTTCCTTCCCTGTGGGTGAGATCAGACCTTCTATCTTTGCTTGAAGCTGAGAAGCTCCCAGCTGAGAAGCTCAATTGCTTTTGTGCATTTTTTTAGTCTATTCTAATCTTTGTAATTCCCCCAAGTTTATTGTTTTGTTTAGATAAGTGGGTTTACTCTCTACTATTTGTGACAGCTTTTTGGGTAAGAAGTTTGGTGGGAAGGGTTTAACCTGGTGAGGTTAAGATAAAACTTAGCAGCCCGTCAGTCAGTGAGTGCTGTTAAGAGCCCACAGGATAAGGTGCTATCCCAAGCACTAAAGATACAAAGGAAGGCAAATGACAGTCCTTTCCCACCAGAAATTCACAGTCTAATTTTGGAAACAATATACAAACAACTAAACACTAACAAGCTATAGACAGGATAAATAAAAAAAATAATCAGCTGAGGAAAGGAACTACCTAATCCTTCATGCTTTGAAAGTGTCATGACTTTACTGGTGTGGTTACTCCTACAATTCACATCATAAGCACCATGTTTCATGAGTTGATTTAGTGGAAACATCACTTAGTGGCAACCAATGACTCCATGCTTAGCTAGACTGGTCCTCCGCTACACACATAATTCTTCACCAACAGGGCCAGGGGGAGGAGGAGAGGTTGCAAGTCAAAGCCAGGCAGTATAAGACCTAACAGCTCATATTTCACTGGCATGGCCTTGTAGAACCCTTGGGCCTCAACAGAGACATGTGTCATCGATGGGGAGATTTTATACAATCCAAAATATAGATCTATGATATAACATAATGTAACATACTATATAGATCTACTAATAGTTATGTACACTATATATACATACATGTGTATATATGTATGTGTATGTGTATGTACATAGGTGTTTACAGTACCTTATTATAAAATTTGGATTGCTATTATACTATACATACATTTTATGCATTTCTGAGTTTCTAAACTTTCTCTGTGTCATCTGCTGGCCTTCACATGCCCTCTGCAGTTTCTGCAAAACTCCCCGTTTAATTTCTTATGCTGACCTGCAATATATTGAAACTGCGATGTGGAAAGTCACAGTGTAGAAGAGATAACTATATACACACGCATACATATATGCACATATGTATACATATCCTAGGCTTTATCAATTATCTACCAGACACTGTACTACATTAGGCACTGGGGTTACATACTGAAGATACAAAAACAAAAGTCTCTGTCCAAAAAGAACTTAGATTCTATTGCTGTACACACATACACACACACACACACACACACACACACTGCATGTGACTTTTAGTAGATCTATATTGTAGAGTATATAAAATCTCCCCATTGATATGGTAATACATATTAAATTACTTTGTCAATCTTAAAATAACATCTATTCTTGTGTGCATATATGTATTTTTGTACATGTATGCATACATATATATCACTTGTGGGCCCAAAGTGCTTTAATATTAGCTCATTATCTCATTATATATGTATGACTATCACTAGATCTATGTTATAGATCAAAGCACTCAGGAAGCCTCAAAGTGACATGCATACCTGTATACATATGTACACATATATATATGTTTACATTATACACAAGTACACCTGTACACACCACTTTAAATAATCTGCATTATCTCATCTGATTCTCACAACAAGGCAGAGAGTGAGATACTATTGGTCTCCCTTTACTAATGAGGAAACTAAGGCTGAGAGGTTGTTGACTTGCCCATGTCATGCCACAGATGATTAAGTATTGGAGTTTGGGAGAGAGCAGCCGTAGTTTGTTGCTCTCAGAAATTGTCTCCTGCCTACCACGATATCATAAAATCTGCCCTGCTTACTGTCTAATGGTCATCAAAGAGCACAGGCTATTTCAGATAGGGCTCCATAAACAACAGACCCTCAATCAAATGCACAAATAATGTATATGGCAGAATGTAAAAATACCATGAAAGAGATGAATACAATGCTGTAGGTTCAGAGGAGAATTTGCATTCTCTTGGGGGGAATCAGGGAAGCTTTCATGGTAGAATATTCCTGTATTGCTAAGTCACTCCAAGCTCTGGGAGAGACCAGAGATCAGGATTGGGAAAACACTGAATTTTCTTCCCAGGATTGCTATAAGGATCAAATGAGATAATAATTGTAAAGCACCAGGCAAATTGTAAGCATTATAAATGTTAGCTATTATTATTATTCTTAGGAAGGTCTCTAAAATCCCTCTAAATCCAAAATTGGTGGCTCAGTGTCAGGAGTGCCAGGCCTGAAGTCAGAAAGACTCAGTTTCATGAGTTCAAATCTGGCCTCAGACACTTAATATCTGTGTGACCCTGGGCAAGTCACTGAATCCTGTTTGCCTCAGTTTCCTCATTTGTAAAATGAGCTGGAGAAAGAAATGGCAAACCACTCCAATATCTTTGCTAAGAAAACCCCAAATGGAGTCACAAAGAGTCAGACGTGACTAAAAAAAACAACTGAACAACAACAAAATAACAGCATTCTATGTTTTCCTATTAGGTTGTAAATTTTGTGAAGGAACACAGGATCACATAATAAAAGTTATATCCATTTCACATAGATGCTCAGCCAGCAAGCCTTTCTCCTCATTGGTAGTCATATTCTCATGAAATCTACTGCCCCTCTAGTTTATGCCATTTCCTCATGACTCAGTGGGTTACTCTGTTGGTGTTGTCCCTCTTTGGATGGGGGTCACTTTAATATTACTGATCTCTGATGACAGAGACCCACATTATGTCTCCTTCACAGTTTACAAAGATCTGCAATTCTCCTCAGATAATCTGGGTGTTACAAAAAAAAAAAGCAACCCCCCCCCCCCAAAAAAAGATCCTATGATCCTCTCTTGATTTATTCAATGTTGGCACTTGTAGGGAAAGAAAATAGATTTTTATTAAGTAAAAATAAAGTTATATCTAAAACAAGAAAAGAAATGATCAGCTACATTATTAGCCTAAAAAAAAGTGGCATGTCCCTTTCCTCTAGATGACTGAGAGTCACTGACTTGGACCTTCCATTCAATGTGACCTATGATTCACTCTAGCTCTACTGTCCTTAAAACCTTGCTTATAGAAAGATAAAGAACCAATCTAAAGACCCAAACTGCTTCCAAGTCACATTGATGGAGTCTTAGTTCAATCTTGTCGAGTGCTGGTATATATTTTACAAATTAAACATACAAATAAAAACAACTTCTCTTCTTCACCCCCTCTACCATTCCCCAAACCACCATGGATGACATAATGAATTTGCACAAGACAGATATTCTGCGTTTGAAAAGGTTATAACATGGTTCCTGATCCCAGTGACATGGTGGCTGGCAAGAAGGTGGTCAAAATGCAGAATGCTACAATGCAAAAAAGCAATTGCATCTGGAATCAGAGAGCCTGGGTTGGCTACTAACCAACCACTAGTTTGATTTTGAATAGGCCCCTTCCCATCTCTGGGACTTAGTTTTGTCATCTGAGGGAATGAAGAGGTTAAGTTAGATATTGCACATGTCCTTTTCAACTCTAAAATTCTGATTCCGCTATAAAAGAACTTACATAGGTATCCCAAGTCTAGACAACTAAGTGGCTAAAACTAAGGAAATCAGATACTACAGGAAGGAAACCACAGGTTTGATCAGGCAAAATGTCAAGTTCATAGAAGTTAGTTAAAACAGAAGCTGTATCTATAAGGGCAGGGTTCATAGTCTGGTAGAACTGTGAAGCGTTAGTAAGAACAGCAGTACAGAGCAAAGTTGGTGACCTTTGATCTTAGGGCAGAGACTGTTTACTTTTTGCTATGCTTTATACAGGATGCTTGGGTGTAGGTGGCCCTAAACTCAGAATCATAAATTGTAATAGGAAACCAGTAACAAACACACAAGGAAATTCTTCCTATTTGTGCCAGTAACAGATATCCTAAGAGTCTTTCACAGTATAGAAATAACCCAAATGATAGAGTCTAAAGAGGGAACAGCTGTACGCCAAAAGTGAAGAGAGATTGAAGCCACCCCTAAATGTCCATGCAGACAATGACCTCAGTGTTGTAAAGGACAATTGTGACAGACTAAAGAATTGTGATAGAATCAATAGCCAAATATGCTTCCAGACTCTTGGAAGAGTAGGTGATGATGGACCAGAGGTACAGAAAGAGACAAACATTTTTCAGACATAGCTAATATTTAACCCCAAAGAAATATCCTAGACACAAAGAGGTATTGTAGACATTTATCACCCAGGGTGGGGGAAGGGAGAAAAGATCTTCAATTGTATAATTATATTGATTATAAGAGAAGACTTGGTGGGGGGGGTGGTAAGAGTTTTTTGAAGGAGTGGGGATAGTAGTGATAGTATAACAAATAGAAGTACTTAGAAGAGAATAGAAGGAAGTTCAGAAAGGGACACAGAAAAGTTGGACAATTTTGGAACTAAAGTGATCAATTTACAAAACACTTCTAAAAAAACCTGGGTCTTATATAATCTTCTTTTTCTATTTTTTGTATGAGTGTCCCAAAAGTCTTAGTTCAGTTTTAGGCTTTAAGAGCTGAAAGAAAATATTCATATGGAGCAGCTAGGTGGCACAGTGAATAGAGCACCGACCCTAGAGTCAGGAGGACCTGAGTTCAAATCTGCCCTAAGACACTTGACACACTTACTAGCTGTGTAACCTTGGGAAAGTCACTTAAACCCAATTGCCCTGCATTCCCCCCCTCCAAAAGGCAAAAAAAAAGAAAAGAAAAGAAAATATTCATACCCTTAGAAGATAAAAGGAAATATCTGTATCTGTTGATATTTATTATTTATATAATGACAATAATATAATAATAATTTTTCTTGCTCTTAGGCTTCAAGTTATTCTAGTCAAGGTTATACTCTAGGTTACCTCAGTATAGCCTATATGTCCTTAGGCTGTGTCTGCCATCTTGGAATGCCCTCCTTGCTCCATTCCCACCATATTCTACTGATCCTTGAAGACCAATCTCAAAGCTCACTCTACCCTTGCTGACTCTTCTAACCAAATTAATCTCACTCTTATCTGGTATTTTTTGTCACACAATTTTGTATTTGATCATATACTGTTTTGCATTGTCCTCTGATTATTTCAAGCACATTTATCTTATTTCTTATTTTTCTTCAATTGGATGTGAACTCCATAAGGGTAAGGACAATCCTTTTTTGTATCCTTTAGAGTGTCTAGACACTGTGCTGGAGACACACGTGTTCAATTAGTGGTTGCTGATCGAATTAGAATGAGCTGCCTCGGAAAGTAATGAGTTCCTCTTACTGGGGCTCATCAATCAAAGAGACTGAATGACCACTCGTCAAGAATGTTGCAGGAAAGGGTACTGCCTGGTCGTGCATTGGACTAGAGATCCCTTCCAACTCTGACATTCTGTGATTTACTGATCTAATTCAAAGGGAGAATATGCTTTATTATATATGAAGTATGCCTTGTAGAACAATATCCTCAAGTAGATGAACACATGCTTGAAGTTATAATAATTACACAACTGAACGTCTTTTCTCCCTATCCCCATCTTGGGTGATAAATGTCTACAATACATCTTTGTGTCTAGGATATAATTAAACCTCTCACAGCAAATATAATTCAGCAGTGCTAGTCCATTATGTTCACACAAAAGGCTGTTGGAATGTGTGTGCCTGGTGTGTATTAGGCACAGACATTCTTGTCTTCATTTATCGGCGTGGGGGCCTGGGTGGAATGGTGCTCTATCAACTCTATCAGCCTATCTCCTAGAAGCATCACAAAAACGTTCACATCAAACATTCCTTGTGATAGTCATCTAACCACAGAGCGCTCACATGATTCACATCTGAATGTTCAAAAATGCAACCTCTAGACATGATGATATAAGATAAATCATCTAAATTTGGAATGCTTATAAGAAGCAAAGAATGTTAGAAGCCTTGGGGGAAAGAATAAGTTGTTCTTTCATACTACAAATTTTAGGATAATTGCCCTCTGACTTCATAAAAATATATCTTCTTTTATCACATTAGTGTGTGTATACATATATACAGATATCCTTACACACACATATGTACATATATGCACATAAACATTGTAATACCTCTCAAAATACTCAAAAAGATCTGTGATCTCTTCATTGTGGTTATTCCCTCCAGTAGTGCAGATTGCAACTCATCCATGCCTGCCCCTCTTGTGTCCTCCCATAACTTCACCACTCAATGTTGAAGGAAGAGAAGGAGGGTTGGGTCTTCTTCATTTTCTTTTGACCTTAGAAAGGTACCAAAGGATCATGCAGGCTGTCTATTGATCATTCCTTGGTCTTATTGATCTTCATTTTCCTTTTCCCCATACATTTCTTTGACCAAATGACTTTTTCTTGGTAGTTCTTTATTTGCAATAAGCGGTAACTTACTTGTGCCTGCCATGGGTCTCTGCAATGACCCTGGGATGATGCTTAATTTCAATTTTTGAGAGGCTATCTTGTTCCATGCTTCATAGTTGCATGACATCAGAAGAATTTAGTATAAAAAAAAGATGGGGGGGGAGCAGAGCCAAGATGGCGGTGTAGCAGCAGCAACATATTGCAGCTCTCACATAGCCACCCCAAAATACCCATAAAATAGGACTTTAAACCAATCCTAGAACTCCAAAACGCACACAAAGATAGTTCCCACTAAAGTCAGCTCGGCTACGAGGAACCATATCAGCACTGTGAACCGAAACCAGCCTGGCCTGAAGCCGCAGCTGTACCCCGGGGGGCGGCTGGACGGGAGGAGCAGAGGAGTCTCTCTGGTGAGGGGATTAGCAGCAGCTGGGAGCAGCGTTCAGAATTAGCTAAGTGGGAATTGTGAAAGGGAGAGAAAAGCAGTCTGGCCGAAAGGCCTCCAGAGCGGAAAAGCAAAAGGCAGAGGTTTTGCACCCGCCTCCACGTTGTAGCTTCCCGCCCGTGGCCTGCAGACAGCAGGGGGACTAAGCAATTGTTCTCAGGACAGTGCACTCGCGTTGAGCGGCCTGGATCTGGATCATTGTCTTGGGCCTCGGTTTTGGAGTCTTCATTATCCA
>JAQQSV010017821.1:0-11521 GCA_028646515.1 Pseudochirops corinnae | reverse complement strand
TTCCCATGCTTTCTCTAGACAACTATAAGGAATATCCTTTAGCAAATCTCCTTTGAACACTGAAATCTCATGAGTGTGTTTCCCCTTCCCCTCCCTATTTCACATATAGGACTATACTATAATCACTCATTTGGTCTAATCATGTCATTTCCCTCATCAATAAACTCCAGCAGTTCTCTATTACCTCTAGCATCAACACAATGTAGGTCTTACAATTTCACCCTATTACTAAATAAGGGCACTACCAGTATTTTCCCAACTTGCCCTCCTAGGAGGTATATTATCTGCTATGCCCCACAGGACTTTAACTCACTCAATGGTTGGGGAAATGGTTCAGGTTCATGCAGCACATTCCCTTAAATTTTACTGACGGGACCTAACTAATAGACAATCTGAGCTCCAGGATGACAAATGGAAAAAAACTAACTGTTCCCAGACTTCTACATTGACAGTGGTTACTGACCTGAGGAGGCTGGAAGAACTGGAGCAGGACATAACCCAAGAAAGAAAAGCAGAAGATAATGAAAGACCTGTCTGTTGCATAAGTAGATAGTCAGGAGTTAAAAGTAGGAATGGAGCCAGGGAACAAATATTTTACGAATTTTGTGATTATTTTTAATAGAATTTCCCTTTATGTTATGTTTTGGATTGTGTTATCATTGTACAGAAATGCTCTTGATTTTTGTAAGCTTATTTTTTAGGAACAACTTTGCCCAACTGTTTTGATTAGTATGCTAAGTATAAACATAGACCTTCTTTTTAAAAAAGTAACAAAACAGTATCTTCTAAATAATCTCTATGTTATTGTCCTATAAATAATGCTCTCTCCACCACCACCCCAATTCCTTTTATTTCTATTGTGTCTCACTCTTAAAAATATCAGTTTCTGTGGGTGGAGAGGATAGTATTGACCCCATGTTGAAATTTTCCCAAATCCTTAGTCATGTGATCTACTTCTACCCTCTGTCTTTCTTCCCCATTTACTAGGAAATCTGCTTCCTGGGTTGATGCCCTCTCACCTTTCTGGATGAACTCCCAGGTTCTAAGCACCAACATTTATGCAAATTATATTCATTGCACAGTCTTAATCTCCCATCACTGGGGAATTCACGGCAAATGAGGAAAGGTGGGGATAGAGGAGAGGAAGGAAGGAAAGAGAAGACTTTTTGTTTGTTTCAGGTTTGTTTGTTTTTTCAATTTGGGGAACATTAGCACTTTGAATTCAGGGAAGGCGTAAAGAATGGAGGAAGGGGGAAAGAATGGAGGGAGAGAGAAAGAGACAGAGAGACGGGGGGGGGGGAGGATCTTGGGGGAACATAAAGGTGAGAGGGAAAGCCCCAGCCCTCAGGAGGGCACTTATCATTCCTGGCTCACTCGCACAGCTCCTTCAGACCCATCTTCTCCCAGATAATCAGAGCCATCTTCCAGGCCTCCTGCTCCCCAAGAAAACTGACCAAGACATCGGCCACTTCTGTGCTATCGGCCTTCCGCAGGCGGCCCTAGAGGAAAAAGCCGAAGTCATTTAGCCACAGCTTAAATTTCTTCAGCTCCTTCCGCGTCAGGTGCTGCAAGTACTGAACCAGCCGGCAGCGGACACGCTCGGCTGTGAGGGCCCCCTCTGCCCTCATCGGGATGCTGCCGAACCACCACTCCCAGGGATCTTGGGCTATGTCACCTAATATCTAATGATTCCTCCTCGGAAACACAAGAAACCCCGGGGCTCGATTCGGGGTGTCCATGGCGTCCTTCCAGCACCCTGTCCCTCAAAGACTATTCTTTTTTCCAACTTGGCCCATTTCATGGCTGCCAGATCCCCCACCCTGCTCAGAGTACCTGGGACTACAGCAAAGAGAAATCTAGGCCTTGGCCACGCCCTCTGGAACTCGGAGGCAATGAGCAAGGAGTGGGCTTTGGGTTTCCTCCCTGCTTCTCTCTCTCTCTCCCTTTCTCCCTCTCTCTCCCTTTCTCCTTCTCTCCCTCTCTCCCTCTCTCCCTCTCTTTCCCTCTCTCTCCTTCTCTCCTCTCCCTCTCTTCCTCTCTCCCCCTCTCTCCCTCTCTCCCTTTCTCCCTCCCTCTCCCTTTCTCCCTCTCTTCCTCTCTCCCTTTCTCCCTCTCCCCCTCTCTCCCTCTCTCCCTCTCTCCCTTTCTCCCTCCCTCCCTCTCCCTTTCTGCCTCTCTTCCTCTCCCTTTCTCCCTCTCTCCCTTTCTCCCTCTCTCCCTCTCTCCCTCTCTCTCTCACTCTCTCTCCCTCTCTCTTTAACATTAACTCTTCATAGCCTGGATGGCTCCCAGAAGCTGGGTCTTAGGAGCCAGGGCCTCTGGGGAAGGGACTGGGGAGCAGACCCTCCTCTCCCCCCTCATTCCAGACCAGATATTAGCAGAGCCTCCAGCCTACATCTACCTAGTGACTTGGAATCAGAAGATTGATTCAAATCCCACCTCTGACAGTTATTTGCCTTAAGCAAGTCACTTCACCCTGAGAGACTTCAGTTTCCTGGTCTGTAAAATGCAAGACAGGAGTTAAACTAAAGGGCCTCTGAGGTCCCTGCCTTTTTACAAGTAGTATTTCTAAAGCACTTAGCATAATGCTTGCCACCTTGGTGCAGGCAGGGGCTCAATAAATGTTTATCGAAAATAATAGCAAGGATATTACAGCAATATATTACAAGCATCATACACTATGACCTGGTGGGATTTATAGCAGGAACGCAGGGTTGGTTCAGTATTAGGAAAACTATCAACATAATTGATCATATCAATAACAAAGCCATCAGAAATCGTATGACAATGCAGAAAAAAGCCTTTGAAAAATACAAACTCCATTCCTATTAAAAACACTAGAGATCATAGGAATATATGGAGCTTTCCTTAAAACTATAAGAGAGATGCCATAAATATTTTTGTGTACCTGGGTCTTTATCTCTTCTTTCTTTGACTTCTTAGGGAAGTCTCTCTAAACTGAAGATGGGTGAGTCAACTTTTATTTTTGAAATTTTTATCTTTTAAGTAAAGTTCATAATTGAGCTAAAAGGAACTGGTCAAATTCATGATTAATTTGTTTGAGTGCGTAAGCTACAGAGCACTTAAAATGTCTTATGGCCATGATTTTTTTTAAGTGTAAACTAGTTTTTATTCCCCTTTTTTTTTACTTTGCTAGAAATTCTGCTCTGTGTGTTTGTTTGTTTACAGAGTTGAAATAGATTGGTTTTTTTTTTCTCTTAAAACCCCTGGATATTTGGGAGTTTTGCAAATGTTAATTTGTTAAAATTCAATAGGTTCTTAACTAAAATGATTGGTTATAAGCTTGGTCACTGGATTTCTTCAAGGAATGTTACATAAAAGGGGAAATGGCAATGCTGCTGGCAGCTGTGCCTGTGACTAGGAGCAGGGCACTGCAGTTCCAGTTGCGGAAAGTGTGGGCTATCAGTGGAGCCCTGTAACCCTTTAATAGGAGAAAAAAGTCCTTAGTAGCTTTCATGGAATTACACCTGATTTGAGTTACACCAAGACCTTTCTGAGCAACTTAAAGTGAGAGCAGTTTTGATTATAAGTATGACTTTGCAGACAATATGATAGTATACTTTGAGAATATCCTAGAGAATCAACTAAAAAAGTACTCAAAACAATTAACAACTTTAGGAAAGTTGCAGGATATAAAAGAAACTCACATAAATCATTGGCATTTCTATATATTACTAACAAAGCTATAACAGCAAGCACCCTAGCATACCCAGGATGGCTGCTAGCACAGGTTCTTTGATCTGCTTTTCTAAAGGAAAGCAACGCAAAAGGGGTTAACAATCTTACTTTAATCAAACATGTATATCATTCACTTAGTTCAAGGGGAAAAGTCAGCACCCTGAACTTCAGAAAATACAAATGGAAATTACAAGCATACAAAAAATACAGACAGAGAAAATAACACAATTCAGCAGACCAACAGACAGGGCTTCGAGCTATCTAACCAATATATACATATGCAGTTAGTTACCAGAGAAAGAAGCACCAGCATTTGGGTTTCCAAAACCAATGGGGCTCAACAGCTACCCAGAGTTTCATCTGGCCAAATCATGTAACTCTTCCCATAAGGGAACCCCAAAGCAAAACTTCACCTTAGAGTATATATAGCCTTCTCCAGAGTCAGAGGATATCTCAGCCTTTGTGACCTACTGCTTAATTACAAAGTAACAAAAGGTATGGGCCTTCCTGAAAAACAAGCCTCCCCTAAGCAAGCTTCTCTTGTTGGGCTCCAAGTGAGGCCCATTAATGGTCAGGGAAGATCTTCAAATTACCTAGGCCTATTAAGGGGAAGGGAAGATCTTCAAATTCACTTACCATTACAAAAGTTCAGCAGCAAAAGATAGAAAGAGAAATTCCATTTAAGGAGACTTGGGGAATGTAGACAATAAAAAAATACTTGGGCGTCTAGCTACCAAAACAAACCCAGGAACTATATGAATACAATTACAAAACACTTTCTACACAAATAAAGTTATATCTAAACAATTAGAAAAATATCACTTACTCATGGGTAGGCTGAGCTAATATAATAAAAATGACAGTTCTACCTAAATTAATTATTCAGTGCCATACCAATAAAACTACCAAAACAATGATTTTATAGAGTTAAAAAAATACTAACAAAATTCAACAGGAAGAACAAAATGTCCAGAATTTAAAGAAAATTAATGAAAAGAAATGCAAGGGAAGTGTAATGCCAAACAAAAGCAACTTCCAAGGTTCAGATTACCAGCACAGCAAACCCCATTTATTCAGTGACAGATTAAAGCAAAAACATTCACAGAACAGAGAAAATCAAAGTACATTCATTTGGTCAATCATAGAGCACAAAAAAGTCAAAGGTTTCCCACCCCTGGATCACAACTGAATTACAATACCATCCATTAATGAGTAGCACTTTCTCAAAAGGGGCAGGAGAGCACAAAAGGCCATCTACCCTTAAGCTACAATAAGGTTAAGATATCATCACAGCATTGGGAACCCAAGGAAAGGCCCTTCCTTCATCTTGACCCAAGGCAAGTTCTTAGCAATCTCAGTTCCTGGGGAGACAAGGCTCAACAAAGCCATTACCAGTGTCCTCATCAAGTCACTCTCTGCCTGTAGAACAGTCCCAGAACCCCTGAAAACATCAGCAAGGCCCTCTTCCAGAATTTCTGTAAACATACAACAAGAAAATCCTCCTTAAGGGCTTCTGAACCAACAGCAAGGTTCCAGGATCTCTACAACAGCAGCACTGTACTTCAACAGCAGGTGAATCTGGCAAAACAACATCAAGACAGACAGACAAAATACTGGCATCACAGCCACGCCTCCTCAGTTCTTGGCAGCCCCCAAGTGGCAATTCTCAAAAATCCTGGGCAGCTCCAACTGGCCCTCAGCAGTCTACAACACTGCTCTCCAAAAGTCCCTCTGGCCGTCTCTGCTTGGGCCCTCTCTCTGCTTGGGCTTCTGTCCAAATCCATAGCTCCTCCCAGTTCAGCCCTCTTTTGTCACATCAACAAGTCCATCCCACAAGTAGGATTCACAAGCTCTGAGTTTTAACACTCAACCCAAAAACCAAGCCAACACAGGCAGATCTCCAAATTCCATTACCATTACAGGAAGATGGCCTAGCTGTACCAGATCTTAAATTGTATTATGAAGCAACAATCATCAAAACTACTTGGTACTGGCTCAGAAATAGAGTGGTGAATCAGTGCAATAGATGAGGTATACAAGACATAGTAGTCAATGACTATAATAATCTACTATTTGATAAGCTCAAAGACTCCAACTTCTAGGATAAGAAATCACTATTTGACAAAAACTACTGGGAAAACTGAAAAATAGTATAGCAGAAACTAAGCAAAAGATCAAGATCTTATACCAGATAAGATAAGATCAAAATAGGTCCATGATTTAGACATAATGGGTGATACCCTAAGCAAAGAGTATACCTGTCAGATCTATGGAGAAGACAAGAATCTGTGACAAAACAAGAGGTAGAAAACATTATGCAATTTAAAATAGATCATTTTGATTACATAAAATTAAAAAGGTTTTACACAAACAAAGCATAGACAACCAAGATTAGAAGGAAATCAGAAACAATTTTTATGGCCAACATCTCTCATAAAGTCCTTATTTCTGAAATATATAAAGAACTGAGTTAAATTTATAAGAATATAAGTTATTCCCTAATTAATAAATGCTCAAAGAATATGAACAGTTTTCAGAGGAAGAAATTAAAGCTATCTATAGTCATATGAAAAAATGCCCTGAATCAATATTGAGTAGAGAAATGCAAATTAAAACAACTCTGAAGTACCACATCATACCTATCAGACTTGGCTAACATGACAAATCAGGAAAATGATAAATGTTGGAGATGTGGGAAAATTGGAACACTAATGCATTGTTGGTGGAATTGTGAACTGATCCAACCACTCTAGAGAACAATTTGGAACCATGCTGAAAGGACTATAAAACTATGTATACCCTTTGATCCAACAATACCCCTACTAGGGCTGTATCCCAAAGAGATAATAAAAAAAAGGAAAAGGACCCACATGTATAAAAACATTTATAGTAGCTCTTTTTGTGATGGCATATCAATTGGGAAATGGCTGAACAAGTTGTTGAAGGGGCAAGTTAAGCCCCTCTGTGAGAAATAAGATTATACAAACCAAGGCCCCAACTCAGTAGGACCTTTGTATTACCCTGAGTTGTTTTGGAACAGAAAATACTGGGAACTTGAGGGCTGCACTTCTCCTGGGAGCCTGGCCAGGACCTTGAGAAGAGATATGGTTAACCACCCAACTCCTGGAACTATCCATTCCAAGGAAACATTGGTCTTGGGGGGGCCTTGGAGGGACTGGCCTCCCTCCCTGGCCTCACACAAGACATTCCTGGCAGTATGCCTTCTTTGTTCTCAGCACTACTTAAACTGTAAGATTCAGACCCCAAATTGGAATCTCACTCATGGAGGAGACGTCTTGCCTGGGACCCTCCCAAGTAGAACCCTGATGGCTGTACCCGGGATTCCCCAGCTTGTGTGGTCAAGTGTTGGTGCTTCTCTGCATCGGTGATGACTGTAAATATGTATAGATATATTCTACTATGCAGTTGGAGTCCTGTCTGTCCTGAGCAGGACCCTGATGGGTGGTCAGGTGTTGGTGCTTCCCTGCATCGGTGATGATCGTGGATATGTATACATATATCTATCTATATAAATCATAGTTGCTCTTATTTTACTATTCCTAAGCCTTTACTCTGTTATCTCTGGCTTCCTTCCCACTTGTCTATATTCTAAATAAACTATATGGGATCTTCTGAAGTGCCAAGTGTTCCATTCACACAAATCCTGAACCTCCTTAATCAGACATTAATTGGCATCACAAACAGGATTCATGGGTTGGAATGCCACTCTTCAAGAAATCCACTATGGGAAGTCAGGATCCTTCAGAGTGAGTAAATTGTACTAAAAAGACATTGAGAAAAGAGAGCAATGGGTTTGAAAGATTGGTAAAGAGAAATAAGGGCTTAGGTAAAAATGTGAAAGCTAGGAAGAGTTTCTGTTTGAGAATAGATAGGGGTGAGCTGGGGAGTATTCCCCCCACCCTGGGGAGCCCTTGTATTAGTATCAGATGGTGTAAGGCTGAAATTGGGTGGTTATTGTTATTTAATTTGAGATGGGCACCAATTATGGTGGAAAATATAGACTATTGTAATTTGTTATCATTGTCAGAATCAAAGAAAGTAATTAGAATTTTGGCCCAGTGTATTTTAAACTAACGTGATTATAGTAGGTGATTTCAGACTTGTAAACTTTCCCAGCAAAAATGGGAATGTGAATGAGTAATTGGAATATTAAGGAAAGAAATAAATGTGTGGATATATTTCCTTTCTGAGGGCCAAGGGTATTAGAACTTAGAAATATATAGTTACATGATCAAAAGGTACATATTGTTATTTGGCATTAAGAAAGGGATTCACTGTATGTCCCCTCCTTCCCCCCCAAAAGTTTTATTTACCTTATTTTACTGTTCAGTAAGGGAATGGTGGTGGAATCCACATCCTAGGGATTTTATGGGACTAATGTAATTGTAAAGGTGCTTGGTACAATGCTTGGTATAAAACAAAAATGCTATTTGAGTGTAAACTGTGTAAGCTAAAAATTAATTATTTCATGTTTATTAACCTTATGTGGACTTTTCTTTAGGTGTGGATTTTATGCCAATGGTTATGTGATGGTAATGCAAGTCGAAGAGTGTAGGAAAAGTATCAAGTCAGAATTAGAAAGAAATAAGGTATGTGTGGTTTTGAAGGGGGCTTTAATCAAAACCCAACAGAAGTTTGAGTAGACAGTAGGAAAAGCAAAAAAGTTTAAGCACATAGCAAAGAGAGGATCATGGGTAGAAGTTAAGATAGTTATGTATAAATTATTTGCTATTGAAAAGTGTAAACAGAAGTTTTAAGATTTTTAAAAGTTTGAAAATCTCCTCCTCTTTATTCCACTCTGGCCAAGTGGAGTGAGGAGAAGGTGATAAGAAAGGGAGGGAATCTTTTCCCCTCAGATCAAAGAGGCAGGCAGATTAGCATTTTAACCATTTCCTGCCTCACCTAAAAGAGAAGAGTTTTGTGTACCGGGATGCAACTGAAAGGCAACTGAATTAATTCTGGACATTTTTGAACAGTGTCACTCCTAACTTGATGCTAAAGATCAGTCAGAATTCATTGTACTAATTGGCAATAAGGCAAATTGGGAAAATACACAGATCTGTGAAAGAGACACCTCAGAGGTAAAGCTTTGAGCCCTCCAGTACCGAGGGGACACCAGGGTCCCAGTCCCACTCACTCGACTGGCAGATTCAAAGTTCTCACTTTCAAAGAAGTTTCTAAGGAGTGGACATATAAGTGAAATTTATAGGAGTAAAAGTTAGAACAGCTAAAAACATTTGAGCAGATTTTGTTAAAGCCTTTACCCTTGGTAAGCCCAATTTTCGATCAATAATTTCTGTATGCGATGATTTGGAAATGCAATTAATGTCATAATGTCATTGTGGTATTATGGTGTTTCGAAATTGTAAAATTATCTTATAAATCAAGTGACCAGTGTGAGCCAGAAATGGTGTTAGGTAAAGCAATTTTTAATCTGGATTTTGTTGAAACTAAGATAAAAAAAAAAACAACTGTGCAAAAGCCAGTTATGTTACTTTATCAGTACTGCTAACCCTGTCTTATAATGTTTATATCTGCTATTTAGAAAACCAGGTATTTACAACTATCCATAATTAAAAAGGAGGTTACAGCAGTTTTTAATGTGAATAGTGTTGCATGTGAATTGGATTTTTTTATGTTATAAAATCTGATAATTCAAAGCTGTTACAAACAGGTAGTAATAATACTCCTGATATTTACTATGATAGCTAATTGTTTATTTAAATTTTTGGCTATTCTGGAAATATACAGTGACTTAAAGTTATACTTTCCACATTATTAAGGATGAAATGAATTATTCTCTGTGCAAGGTGAATTGGAAATACATTTTGTAGAACTGTTACTGAGCAAATGAGAAACTCTGGGAAAAAATAGAAAAGAACAATATAGGGATGTGGTTTTCAAGTTTGCTTCATCTAAGGATGTAATTATGTTAATTTGAAGTTTTATGGACTACCACATTCACCACCTATGTGAGATTCCAGAATGTAATTGATTTCTAGTGATAATAAGTTGATTGGTAATTAATTGGTTTTGATTTCAAATTTAAATTTAAGAACATGATAATTGCTTATGATACTGTTACTGGTAAACAGTTGTATTAAAATAAAGTTTCAGTTAAGATGGCTTAAACTTGTAAGATTGCTAACCAAGCTATTTGGAGTGATTGCATGAATCAAGTATTTACAAAAGTATGCTTGTGAAAGGTAATTCTTGATAATTATGTGAAAGAAAAGACCTGTGAAACCTCCTTGTATAAGTTTTGTCAATTATGTGGGAAAGATTTTATGACCAGAGAATTTAGGAATTGTATAGTAGTTAATGATGGCAAGATAAACTGATTTTGAAAAAGGGAAATATTCTTATGAAGAAATGTTTTATAAGATCTTGGGTATGAGATGATGGGGAACAGATTATCAGACAAGAAAGTTAAGGAGGCTGCCCTGTCCATAGAATCTATGAAGATGTATGTGTTGAATCCCCAAGTCCAAAAGACAAAAGCAATACTTGTGTTCATAGAAGCTGAAAAGGAAAAATTTATTAAGTTTGGGAAGAATGAAACTGAAGAAGGCCATTGGTTATATCATGGGAGACACGATATAGGAGAGAAAAGGAAAATTTAATAATACAGGATGGGGAAGCAATCTCATCAGTCCTGGGAAAGGAAGCAGAGAGAGAGGGACAGCAGGTAGAGAAGTCTTCTTGTTAGTGCATTAGATATTATCTGTATTTAATTGTTTATAATCAAAATGATTTGATGAAACTGTGGGATACTGTTTTACTGTTAAAGCCTAAGATTGTTAATTGTGAATGTAATGGAAAGGAGGGGTTAAGTGCCCCTGAAAACAATCTGTGTGGGCAAAGTCATCAGCCCTGGAAAGCTAGTTTGTTTTAGTTATGAAGCTCCTAAACAATGAACCTAACTTGCTAAGAAGTTGCAAAAGATTAAAAAGGATTTCTATCCATTGGTTTTTTTTACCAGGATAAGTATAGACTTGAGAAGGAAATTGAATCCCTTACACATGTGAGACTTGATAAATCTTTATTGCTTATTGCAGCTCCATGAGAATAAAAATTGCCTCTAAGCTGTGATTGGTAAAAATTGCTGTTTAAGGTAAAAGGCACTTGGGACCATAACTAAATTTTGTTTTGAGTTTGAATTTGGGTATAGTTGTCTGCATTAAATCAGTATCTGAGAGAAATGACACAAAATACTCAGAGGGAATGTGATCCTATACTGTTAACAGGTGGAAGTCTACATTTGATAAAGGCTGAAGGGACAATCTTAGCCTCTGTCTGGGATGGGATCCCTCCTGGCTCAGTTTACCCATGGAGTTCCTTTGAAAAGGAGGTGGAATGGATACTGCATGGTTGGATATCTGTGACTTTACCTGAATTTAAACAGAGCCAAGGATGTTTTCTCCTGTCATATTTGAAATATCACGTCTCTGCCTTTTTTCCTTCTATAGCAAATTTTCTAGGATCAGAACAAGTAGTCAGTAAAAGATAGGAGCACTTTTGTGTTAGCTTATTGGAAAATCTAATATTATTTTTCCATCCAGAATTAGAACATGTGCAGAAAGTTATGTAAACTTCTTAAGACTAAATTTTGTGATATTTAGGAATTCTGCAAGTATCCAGGAATTTAATCTGTAATAATACTTTGGGAATTTATGTTACTCAAAGACACTAAATTAGTTTAATGAATGCCAATTTTAAAGGTTTATTTTTGATTTAAGGAAAAAGAAAGATAACATTTAAAACTTTCCAATTAATTTTTCTTACATAAAGATTAATGATT
>JAQQSV010017820.1:0-11522 GCA_028646515.1 Pseudochirops corinnae | reverse complement strand
AGAGAGAGAGAGAGAGAGAGAGAATGAGTTTCTCTCCCAGCATCTGGAAGCTGAGAACTGAGATGGAGTTTTCCTGAGACCAGAATCTGGTGAAGACCACCTGGAAGGCTGAGAGGGCTTGCCGGGAAGGCTGATATTCCTTCTGGGTCCTAGGGCCAGCTGAAGTGCTAGAGGACTGAAGAAACATGACCAAGATAAGACTTTGTTTGTGGCCTGGCTGATCCTTGAGTTCCAGGCAAGAGAAGTGGTGAAGAGTTTGAGATGTGCTGGACCCTGTGAACTTCAGTGTGTACCAGGGACTGTCCTGATGACTGCACAAGGACCTAGGAGCTATCTACCTCTGAGGACTGGACGAGGACCTGGGAGCTGTCTGCTTCTGAATCCAGGTGACTGTTTGGTGATTCAGGAGGGAGCTGGGACCATGGAAGGGGATCTAGGGGATCAGAGAGACCACCCAGAGTCAAGATGAAGAAAAGGCCTACCCTTGGCTGAAATTGAGGTCTGCTGGACACCTAGGGGTGGAGAGTTTGTGTGGTTTTCTAAGGATTGTATTTGTGATCAATGATATTTAGTAATTGTGAATCTAGAATAGTGAATGATTAAGTATTGGTTGCCCCATGAGTGGAAGTTTGATTATTCTATTGTTTCTTGTTCTAAATATTGTGGCCACTATAGTGAAAACTGTGTGGCCATTTTCTGTGATAAGATGTAATGTTATAAGATGTAATGTTGTGAATATTATATTGTGATATATTGTGAATGTTTGTCTTGATTTGTAATGGAATAAACAGAGTGTTCACTATATTGCGTAATCCGAATCCTAAAAGCTCTTCCCAGTAGCATTCTTTTGAGAATCTGCTGGTGCATGGCATTATACCCTTATAGAAAAATGAAACCTTTTAGGCTTAGCTCTAAAATGACATCTTTCATACAAAAAATGGAAATTGTATAACATCTCAGATGAACAAAGACAACAGAGATTGTCTTGGTCAAAGGTCAAAGGTCAAAGGTATATTAAAATCAATCTAACTGCTCTCCAGAGTGATTTGTGTTTGCCAAAAGTGTTTACCAGGTTCAAGTCTCCAAATACTCTTGTTCACAGAAGACAGTTGCTTCATGCACCAACAAACTACAAAGCCTCCTCTCAGTAGGGTCCATACCCATATGAAATTGATCTATTGATCTGCATGGAAAATTGATCTTTAGGGAAAAACAAGGTGGATAAACAAATGTGTCTTTCTCAGATAATATACACCTAGAAGACATTTTTAAAAAATTAGTCTATCAATAGCAGAGAAGCATTCCAGACAGAAAATAAACAGACCTTAAGAGAGAACAAGAGATGATTGAACTGGATTGAACTTGATCATCTCCACCTTACTTTCAATTATTCCAAACAGCTCAACAATGCAAATGTCCATATGTTTAACAATCTTTTTCATGTGGTCAGTCATGACTCTAAATCATGGAATGCCATGATCTCAGAAGAATGAAAACTAAAAATAACACAAATGGCAATGGAAAAACACATGGTGGACATAAACAGGCTGCAAGATGTTACCACGATTAATTATATGCAAAAAAAATCATGTGAAAAATTTAATAAAACAAACTGTACTTTGGGCCAATTGGATAGCTCTACTGTTTACCTTGCTCAGCTCTCAGTAAATCTCTCTGGAACTTAATGAGTAATAGTGAGGATAAATGGCTAGAGAATTAGGTTACTGCAATAGAGAGGGATGAGCTGAAATAAAAGTAGGTAAGTGAATCATTCCCCCCTCTCCCATTTTAGTTTTTAATACATAGAGACTTTTATTAAACTGTCTTGTGAATGAGGGGGGAAATGTCTCTAACCAATGCTAGTCCATGTTTTGCAGACATTGACAGGAAAAATAATTTTAGGGCATATATAACTACAAAACGGGGTCATAAAAGCATAAATTTATGGGGTAAAGGGCCTTAGATTTAATCTGGTCCAATATCCTCTTTTTGAATTTGAGGAAACATACGCTTGGAAAGACAAGGTGACTCGTGTAGAGTTACACCAAAAATACAAAAGCTGACCTTTGAACCTCAGTCCTTTCACTCCAAATCCAGGAATCTTTACAATTTACCCCAATGATGTACTCAGATTGAGAATGAAAGATAGACAACCCAAAAGAACAGTGACACTCCCAAATTCCTCAAATAACAAAATGGCCTTCATTTTCTATTGAATCTTTATTGGAATTACGGTGAGGTATCATTTAGTATAAGAGTGTGGAGGACTTGCAATCTGAGTCAGTAGAGGCAAAGTGTCAGAGTGAAAAAAAGTACATTAAGGAATTCTCCAGTTTCCCAAGCTATTGATTACCTTATAGAATATAAATTCCTTGAAGAGAAGGTATTGTTTTTCCCTTTCTCTGTAGGTCCAGCATCTAACGCATTGCCTAGTGTTGATATTTTGTTGATAGCTAAATAACGGCATTGACTAACCTCAGAAGCTACATCTTTCAACCTAAAAGGGTTAGGTGACTGATGGGGAACTTCCTTGACAGTTGACATACCTTAATGCTTCCAATCTACCCAAATTCCTAATTTTCTTTTAGGAAATAACTTAGACTTTAATATTCTCTGGATCAATGATGACATATTCTGTAAGTTTCAGTCACTTAGTTTGGCTTCTAATATAGTTAAAATAGTATTACATCTACTTTGTGATTACAAATCACTTGTGAGTACAAAGCTACTTTGGGATTTTGTTTAATTAGTGGTATTGCTAAGTAAATGCATTGATAAAATAATACTTTGCTAGTTTTATTTGCTTGTCTTTGCTGCTCAGTAGCTTTGTGGTCCCGGCGGGTCCAAGACTGTGCCCCCGTCACCTCATTGGTAACAGAGGGGAGTTGGACTGCATGGCCTCCGAGACCTGTTATTTTTCAAACAAATTTCACTTTTATTAAGTAAAGGGTTTTTTTTTTCCCTAAAGGTATTTTAACAAAATAGTTAAATGCTAAGTCTAAAACTGAGTTATAGAGAAAAATGTTAGATTTCAGTAATTTATTTAATCCTAATCCAACAAGCATTTTTTAACACCTACTAAGTGTCAGATACCATGCTAGGTGATACAATTAATAAATATTGTATGGAGATACAATTAGTAAAAAGAAAAATAGTCCTTGACCTCAAGGAACTTACAATGTAATGAGGGGTGTGGGAAAGACAACACACAAAAGGATGAGGAAAGAGGTGGGGAATGAGACATTGTAGGGTACCCAGCACAGAGGCTTCTTGTTTTGTGGAGTTGAAACAAGAAGGGTCAGTAAATGTAGGGTGGAGTGAGCTCAGAGTCCATTTTCTACCCACTACAGAGGAAGGCACTGGGAGGAATTTGACACTCCACTTTCTAGTCCTCAAATCAGAGGAGAGAGGAGACAAGGGAGATGGTATCAACCAAGGCTCCTTAAGCCAGGCAGCATGGTGATGAGACTAAAGGCAATGAGTTTATCTTGGAAGGGGAATTGAAAGCAGGCAGATTAGCAGATGCAATATGGAGTGAGAAATTCTAGAAACTACAGATACTCTAGAAAACTCATGGAAACTGATTTTAAAATAGTTTTAATATTGAGACTAGGAGATCCAAATTAAAAAAAAATTCTTTAGCTCTTTCATGGTTGTTACGCAGTCATTTCAGTAATGTCTGAATTTTTGTGAACCCATTTGGGGTTTTCCTAACAGAGATATATTTTGCCATTTCCTTCTCCAGCTCATTTTATAGATGAGGAAATGGAGGCAAACCAGGTTAAGTAATTAGTTGAAAGTCACAGTTAATAAGTGTCTGGTGCCAGATTTGAACTCAGGAAGAGGAGTCCTCTTGAGTCTAGGCCTGGTGCTCTAGCTGTGTCACTTAGCTGCACGTATTTATGCTTCACCTACTCTAAATTTCTTCTCATTCTCCCTCCTCCCCCACATACCTCAAAATCTTTCTTTGCTTTCTCAGTTTCAAGGTAGCTCTACCCTTCTCAAGTGTAGCATTCCACTCATGTCCAGATCTCCTACCCTTTCTCTCCTCCTCTAGAAGCTTATCAGGGTATATGGGGTGTTTAGGGAGGACTAGTACTCTGTTGTGAAGGCTTGCCAAGCCCTTTTCAGGGCAACTCAGTAATCTTTGGTGTCCACCTTCACCCAGCTCTCTCCTGTGACTCCAAGAAACTGAAGCATGCAGTGGCCACACTTTGGGCAAGCAGAGTAAACCAAGTTGAGGGTCACCAACAGGTCTTAAACCCACTGGTAAGTTAGGGTGTCTACTCCAAACATGTGAAAACTACCCCCAGTGGAATGGGCTGACAAAAACAAATTGTTTCATCAGCCATGAAGAGAGTTGAAGCAGACACTGAGGAGTGCTTGGAGTTGATCAGATATCTGACACTAAGGATATCTTTGACATCTTGGGTTGTTCCCAGTCATTTTGACTTTTGTTCTTCCACTGGACTTGGAGGACTGGAAGAGTGAGGGCTGATGACTGTGCAATTCTACCACACTTAAATGGAATTCATAAGCAAGTCCAGACATCACTCTGTGAGGTCATTGGTCCTCCTCAAAATTGAAGGAGAAATAACAGGAGATTGTGTCATTGACCTGAGTATCAGTACATCCAACAAAGGCAGAAGGTCAGAAGAGAGACAGGTGAGGCTTGGGTCAGGAGGCTTAGGTGAGATTCAGCTCTATCCTTTCCAGATGAGAAAGAGCAGAAAGAATTGATCACCCTACCAAACCACACATCAATATTGCCCAAAGACTGTCTTTTTCATCTTTGTATCCAAGTTTCTAGAATATTGTTCCTTTAAGCACATAAAATGTGCTTCATAAAATGTTTGTTGAAAGAAGGGAAGAATACAACCAGTAGAATGGCAGTGATTCGGAGAGAGAAATGCATGTTCCTCCAAACTATCTGATATCCTTATTTGATATGCTTAGGCTGCAAGCAAGAAGCCTCATTAACTTTATTAATCTTCCTCCTCTACTCTCAGATACATAGACAAAAACCTTCTCTTTGGCTCCCCTTGTATTTTCCATTATTCCACCTTGGCATATATTTGTGTACCTACTCCCTCATCAGATATAAGCAAATTATTAACAGTTCCAGATCACTAAAATATGTCCATTGACTTCCTTTGCTAGACTGACTTTTCTCTCTTGACTTTTAATAAAAATTTCATTATGAACTTGACAATTATCAACAATCTTGAATATTTCCACATATAGACAGAAAAAAGAGGATTATATATGAAAAATGGACTAATTACATGTAGCTTATTTATTTTAAAGTGTATATAAGATTTAGCATAGAGTCATTTAGTGTTACCTGTTTTCTGTATCCCCTTCTGAAATTTCTTCTTCTCTATGAAATTTATAAATGTTTCATTGGTGTATTTTTCTTCATTTCCTTTTTTTTTTAATATCTATTACTACCCGTATACATACAACTCCCCTCCCCAAATAAAGTACCTTTTTGGTAACATTTAAGTGTAATGAAATTGACTTCTAGAGATCCATAGGGCTTGCTTAACTGTCCCTTCCACTCTGAAAAGCCATTCTATCATGCTCCAAACTTTTCAGGCACTTCAGGCCCCCTCTCTGGTCAGCTATACTCTACAAATCTCACTTTGCCCCTACCTAGGGGACCCTCCATGCTTTCTTTCTCATTCTCTCCATCTATCTGGACTCAAGTCCTGGCTCCCTTTTGATGACATAAGTTACTTGGCTATGGTCATGCTATCATGCTAGGCAACTTCAACATGCACATGGATGTTCTCATATCAACTTAAGCTTGTAATTGTTCAACTTATTAATTTCCTATGACCCCACTACACCCCTCCCTCACTACATCTGTACACAAATCTAGTCATAAACTTGATCTTGCCTTGGACTATCAGATGGTCTCCATGCCACAAGTCTCCCTCCTTTCCCACTCCAGTCCATCCTCAACTCAGCTATCAAAGTGATCTTCCTATAGCATGGGTCTAAACATCACCCCTCTACTCAATAAATTCTAGTGACTCCCTATCACCAACAGAATCAAATATAAAATCATTTGTATGGCATTAAAATTCTTTCCTAATCTTCAAACACAGACACAGACACAGACACACATGCACACACACACACACACACACACACACACACACACACCTTATAGAAGGTGAGACTTCAGGGGAAACTTGAAGGAATTATCTCTTGGACAAACAATCTTTTTATTTCGATCAATCTTCAGTAAAATAGCACAAAAGTGGCAGCAATGAGCAGATCCTGAATTCAAATCAGGGTCCTCTGATTTCAAATCTAATGGCCTTTCTACTAAATCATGCTTATCTTCCAACTCTCACTCTACAATTCAATGATATCTTTTTTTTTTTTTTTTTTTTTTTTTTACTGACCACCTTCCAACCGTTGGTGGCCTCAGGTGCACACTATTAACTCTCCCTTGTGTTATAGAAACTAAAGAGCCCCAAGTCCAATCAACCATCTGGTACACCTCCCCTTCAGGCACCAGATTTCAAAGTTAATAAATTGCATAAAAATAGGATATTTTCCTATTTTGCTTGCTCACTTTTCTACTGGATTATTTTCTGTTACTACTCATTACAAGTGTAAAGCATTTAACCTAAATTAAAGGTTGTGAAATTTTTTCTAAGTTCTGAAAGATGGTGTGGCATAGGAAAGAGGGAACTGACTTTGGTATCAGGAAGACCTGGGTTCAAATCTTGCCTCTAATACATATTACTTGCGTGACCTTTGGCAAGTCACTGAACCTCAGTAAGACTCTTAAGTTTCAGAGAAGGGGCTGATTTGCATGGGAATATCTTTCCTGGGACCTCTCTATTTCATCTTTCTTGATGAAATCACAGCTCTCCTTCCCCCCTCCAACAAATGTGTTGGATTTTCTAAATAGACTTGAAAATCCAGTAAGCATGTGTAACCTTTCAAACCAGCTTTTGGATTACCATTTGCATGTGAAGTGGGACTTCCTATATTCAGTTTATATTGTTTAGCTTGGAGCTTTTGTGTTCTAGATGTTCTTAAATTGTGTGTATTATTTAGACTATATAGAGAGAGGATTCTTTGGTTTTAGGATCTTGGGATCAACTATTGAGAGCTAATAGGGACCTTGGAGATAATCAATCCCAACCCTTTATTTTACAAATAAGGAAACTGAGACCTAGAGAGGTGACACAGATAATACATGTCAGAACCTTAATCCAATACACTTTCTATTCCATCAGTTATTTGCCTATCAACTAACAATCATTTATTAAGTATGTACAGCATCCTAGTTATGGTCAGGACCCATGATTTAATGTTTTTGGAGCTTCCACTAAGGAAACTCCTATTAATTCAGTTTTATACTATTCTGCTCTGGCCTGGAGCCAAGAAGTCATATTCCTGAATTCAAATCTGACTTGGACACTTACTAGCTGTGTGACCCAGGGCTCTGTTTGCCTCAGTTCCTCATCTGTAAAAAGGATCTTGAGGAGGAAATGGCAAGTCTTTGCCAAGAAAAGCCCTAATAAGGTCTGAGTCTGATATGACTGAAACCTTAAATAACAACAAAATTCTGCTTTGAGGATTGCCTCAGGCACTGAGATATTAACTAATTTTGTAGGGTATGTCAGAAGCAGGATTCCAGGTCTTCCCAACTCTGGACAGCTTTTCTATCTACTATTGCAAGCAGCTAGGTTTTATAGTGGATAGTAGTGGGCCTAGAGCCTAGAAGACCTGTGTTCAAAGTTAGCCTCAGACACTAACAGTGTATGATTTTGGACAAGTCAGTTAACCTTTGTTTCCTTCATTTTCATCAGTTATAAAACTTGGAATACTAATAGCACCTACCTCATAGAGCTGTTCTATCTCACAGAATCATGGTGAGGGTCAAGTGAGATAATAATTGTAAACGCTTAGTATCTGATACACAATAACAATCATGTAAACATTAGTGATTATACCCCATTGTCTCCCTACCAGCAGAATTTGGCATAAACTGAAAAGATTTACCAAGAAATTGACTACTTGTAAAAGAGAATCCACTCCAAATCATTCCCCTACTTAATGATAGTTTCTATTCCTGCCTATCCTCTTCTGTCTTGTCTTGGTGGTCAGTTTCTTCCTAATTGTCCAGATACTTCAAAAGAGAATGATTTGAATATCAAAGAACTAAGAGAGGACTTTGAGGCTATTCATGAAATCTTTTAATTTTTTTTTCAAAAATGAGTCAACCATGAACCATAAGATATCATTTTAAGCCATGTATACAGTGCTATCAGAAAAAAATAATGCTTAAAAAGTGAACACAATCTTTTCTTTATTAATTCTAAGAATTAGCTCATAGTTGTAATTTTACCTTTAATTTTATAAATATGCTATATGAAAAACTTTTCATCATTTTTGTTTCATTTTCAAGATAAAATCCTAAGCAAACTTATTTTTTTGACTCTTTACCATAAAATGTAGGTTTCCAGTTTAAGTGGATTCATTTTGGTGCACCTTTCTCTAACAATGAGTATCCCAAAGGCTCTGTCATGGGCTTTCTTCTCTTCTCCCTCTATGCAATTTTGTTTGGCGCTCTCATAAGTCCCTGTGAATTCTATTGTTGTGTCTATGCTGGCATTTTCAGGTCTATTTATCCCACCCTAATCTCTCTCCTAACCTCCAATCTCTCATCTTCAATTACCAAGTGGAGATCTTTAACTGGATTTGCAGCAGACATCTGAAAACCCAAAATTTACGAAACTGAACACACTATCTTTTCCCTAAAATTCCCATTTTCCCTTTCTTTCCTTTCACTTTTGTGAAAGGCACTACCATCCTCTCAGTCACCCCAGCTTGTGATCTAAATGTCATCCTCAACTCCTCATTCTCTCTTATCTCCTGCCACTCCATATGTGATCTCATTTCCATCAAGTTTTATTTTTGCAAAAACTCTTCTATATACTCTCCTATATACAGCAACCAGCCTGGTATAAGCCCTCATTACCTCACACCTGGAATTTTGCAATAGACTTGTTGGCCTGTCTACCACAAGTCTCTCTCTATTTGAGTCTATCCTCCATTACTTGCCAAAGAGATTTTCCTAATGCACAGGTTGGATCACAGCAGTCCCTTACTCAATAAACTCCAATAGATCCCTATCACTTATAGGACCAAAACCAAAATGATTTATTTCACATTCAAAGTCTTTATCACATGGCCCCCTCCCACCCTTCCCATCTTTTTACACCTTACTCCTATCCACACTCTCTGAAAGTCAGTGACACTCGCATTCTTGTTCCCTGACCAAGACACCCCATTGCCTCAGCTGGGCATTTACATTGACTGTTCTCCACACCTGGAATTTGCTTCCTTTTCATTACCAACTCCCAGATTCCTTAAATTCTCAGCTAAAAGTTCACTTTCCACAAGAAACTTTTCCAAAACCTCATGTCTTCCTGCTCATTATCTCCAATTTACCTTGTATATTGTTTTAATACATAGTTATTTAAATATTGTCTCCACAATTAGGCTGATATATATAGATGATACGATGTTATTTATATATTACCTCAGCCCATTATATGTATTCCCTTTTGCCTTCCTTTGCATAACTAATATTTAATAGTTCCTGGCATGTAGTAGGCACTTAATAAAGGTTAGTTGATTTGTGTTGCCTTTTTCTGATTCTAGTAATCCTGATAAAGTGTTGATCTGTACTTATGATCTTTAATTTTTTTCCCCTTTCCTCTTGAAAGGCAACATAACATAATCTTAAGAGCATGGAAAAGGCTGGCTAGGTGGTGCAGTGAATAGAGCACCAGCCCTGAAATTAGGAGGATCTGAGTTCAAATACAGCCTCAGATACTTTACCTCTACTAGCCATGTGACCTTAGACAAGTCACTTATCCACAATTGCCCTGCCCTCCTCCCTCTGAAAAAAGAACAAAAAGAACATGGAAATACGCATTTGTAGAATTGATGTGTTTACCTAGAGTTTAGGAAGATAAGTGGTTCAGTGGATACAGAACAAAACTTGGAGTCAAGAAGCTTTGAGTTTGAATCCACCTCAATTACTTACAAACTGTGTGACTCTGGGAAACTCACATAACTTCTCTGTCTTGGTTTCTTCATCTAGAAAATATGAGGGCATAATGGTAAGGCAATTTGAAGATCTTTCCTGCCCCTCGCTGGGCCTCACTTAGGGCCCAACTAGACAAGGTTGTTTAGGGGAGGCTTTTTCAGGAAGGCACATACCTTTTGTTACTTTGTAGTTAGGCAGTGGGTTGTGATGTTCTCTGACCCTGGAGAAGGATACACGCACACATGCACACACACACACACACACACATATACACACACACATACACACACACTTTGAAGTGAGGTTTTGCTTTGGGGCTCACTTTATATGAAGAGTTGTGTGATTCAGCCAGATGAGAGTCAAGGTAGATGTTGAGCTCCCTAGTTTTGAAAACCCAGATGCTAGAGCCTCTATATCTGGTAACTAACTATGTATGTATCTAATGGTCAGATAGCTAGAAATACTGTCTGTTGGTCTGCGGAATTGTGTTATTTTCTTGGTATTTTGTGGCTGCTTGTAATTTCTGTTTGTATTTTCTGAAGATCAGGATACTGGCTTTTTCCCTCTCATGAGTTGTTTTCCTTTAGAAAAGCAGATCAAGGGGCGGAGCCAAGATGGTAGCATAGCAGCAGCAACATATTGCAGCTCTCACATAGCCACCCCAAAATACCCATAAAATATGACTCTAAACTAATTCTAGAACTCCAAAACGCGCACAAATATACTTTCCACTAAAGTCAGCTTGGCTATGAGGAACCATATCAGCACCACGAACCAAAACCAGCCTGGCCTGAAACCTCGGCTGTGCCCCAGGGGCAGCTGGATGAGAGGAGCCAAGCAGGCTGGAGCTTCGGGTGAGTAAATTGGCGGCAGCTGCGGCAGGATCCAGAACTAGGTCAGTGGGCCTTGCAAGGTTGTGGGAGAAAAGCTGTCCAGCCAAACTGCCTAGAGGGCTGAGAAGTGGAAAGTGGATGTCCTGCACCCACCTCCACATTGCTACTTAAGAGCTCTCAGCCTGCAGACTGCAGGGGGACCAAGCAATCATTCAGAGGCCAAGTGCTCTCGCATTGAGCGGCTTGGATCCAGATCGCGGTCTTGGGCTTTGGTCCTGTGGTTCGTTTTTATTCAGTGAGCCAGAAGTGGGGAAGGGAGCCAGCAACTTCCTAAGAGCTCCGGCAGCTGGGAGAACCCCAGCAATTTGGGACAGAGCTTTCCCCTCTGGAAGCAGAGCTACACAGAGATAAAAAAAAAAAATCATGGACTGACCAACCATGAATAAGAATAAGCATAAGAAGCAGGGTAAGAACAGCAAGCAAACCCTAGATTCCTTCTTTGAAGAAAAGAAGGACCAAGGCAGAGAGCTGCAGGAGGACAGCACAGCCAGAGCTCCCCCACCAGGGGCTTGCAATAAACATGAAGATTGCCTTAAAGCTAG
>JAQQSV010017819.1:0-11522 GCA_028646515.1 Pseudochirops corinnae | reverse complement strand
CCTGCTGCTGTCTGCAGGCCGTGGGCAGGAAGCTGCAACGCGGAGGCGGGTGCAAAACCTCTGCCTTTTGCTTTTCTGCTCTGGAGGCCTTTCAGCTGGACTGCTCCCCTCCCAAATTCTCAAGTCCCACTCACAGCTGCCGCTAATCCGCTCACCTGAGAGGCTCCTCTGCTCCTCCTGTCCAGCCGCCCCTGGGGCACAGCCTTGGCTTCAGGCCAGTCTGGCTTCGGTTCGCAGTGCTGATATGGTTCCTCATAGCCGAGCTGACTTTAGTGGGAAATATCTTTGTGTGCGTTTTGGAGTTCTAGGATTGGTTTAGAGTCCTATTTTATGGGTATTTTGGGGTGGCTATGTGAGAGCTGCGATATGTTACTGCTGCTATGCCGCCATCTTGGCTCTGCCCCAAAGGCACTAAAATTAGGAGAGATTAGGAAAGGTTTCCGGGAGAAGATGTGATTTTAAGTAAAGGAAGCCAGATAGACTAAGACAAGGAGGGAGAGCATTCCAAACAGTTGGAAGACTTCTTGTCTTGCCTTAATGGGATTGATGTGGAATTGAGATAAAATCATCCACGTTAAAATGTCCTACTCACTAGTCAAGTTGAGCCAATCAGAATATTTGTTGGCCCCATTGTCACTCCCAAACTATCTCTTTACCACCATCACTCAGCAAACTGCTCCTTTAAGTTTATTCAATCCAAATTTATTACCCAATAAGGATTCTGATAGCTGTTACTAACCTTAAAAATATTTTCCTTCCTTCCTCAGTAAATTCAGTATCTGGCTTATAGTCTCTCTCTATATATACTCAACTTTTTACCCTTGTACTAGAGGACTTCAACATGTATATTGATAGTCTGTCAAATTTACTAATTTCCCTGTTCCACATCTTCTCAGACCTTTTCTTCCATTCCACCTCAGTTACACACAAAGATGGTCATACCCTTGATCTTTCCATCACTTATAAGTGGTCCACTTTCATAAACTACAGAATTCCTTTACCTGATCATAAGCTTTTATCATTATAACTTTCCCTCTGATTTATGACCCCTAACCCTGTTCTTTACAATGACTTTCATTGCCTCAATTCTTTCGTAGTTCATTAGCTCTTTAGTGACTACACTCTCCTCTTCTGTATTCCAACTGTTCAATGAATTATTTCAATTCTATACTTCCTTTCCCCCTTGCCTATTACCATCATGCCTTGCCAAACCCCAACTTTGTATTACTACCACCATCTATTTATTGCCTGTGCCTCTATTCACATGGTGCTGAATGAAACTAGAGAAAATCAGGAAACCATGCTGCGTAGATCTACTACAAATTACATAATCTCATCTCAGTCCTCATTTCAGTAGGGCAATCCTTTTATACCTTCCTAATTAATTCCTTGTCCTGCTTTCTGTAGCAGTTCCAAACATTCTCATCTCTCCTCATGCCTCTCATAGCAACCAACCCCTTTCCCCATTATCTCAGCTGAGGATCTTTCTTCATACTACACCAAAAAAAGTGAGGTCATTAAATTAGAATTCTCCTCTCTTCTACATTTCATATCATACAGATGTCGTTCTCCATTATCTCCTCCTTCTTTCCCATCTGACATTAAAAAGATGGCCTTTCTTAGTGTCGGGCAAACTCCTTGACATACACCGTTGACCTCATTCCTTCCCATCTTCTCTAGCAGATTGCCTCCTTCACCATCCCCACACTCTTACTAATCTTCATTTTTCATACTGGTAATTCGGTTTTCTTCTTTCTTTTTTTAAAATCAGATTAGGCAGTGGTTTAGCTACCTTGCTGTTGTTGTTATTGTTTTATAAAACCAGCACCTAGTTTCACTAATTGTTTTAATATTTTGTTTTGTTTTTTACTATCAATTTTATTCATCTCTGATTTTCAGAATTTCTATTTTGGTGTCTAATTGGGAATTTTAAATTTGTTCTTTTTGTATCTTTTTTACTTGCATGCCCAGTTTGTTGATCTGCTCTTTCTCTCTCTCTCTCTTTTTTTTTTTTTTTTTTTTGCTTATTTTACTGATGTAAGCATTTAAAGATCTATATTTTCCCCTAAGTACCGCTTTGGCTACATCCCACAAATTTTGATATGTTGCCTCATTTTTGTCATTATCTTTAGTGAAATTATTTATTTTTCCTATGATTTGTTCTTTGATCCACTCATGCTTTAGAATTAGATTATTTAATTTCCAATTAATTTTTAATCTATGTTATAGCCCCTATTGAATTTTTATTTCATTATGGTCCTAAAGGGGTACACATCTCTTTTATGTGAGATAATTTTCCCATTCTTCCTCTCCCTTCCCCATTCTCCCAGTATATCCCTCTTTCTCACCCTTTCTTTCTTCTTTTGAGATTTTCTTATCCTAATAGGCTTATACCCATGACCTCTTTTAATTAGGCTCCTTCTAACTGTCCTAATGATGGTAAAGTTATTAGAGGTTAAACGTAATGTGTATATTTCTGCTTTTCTGCATTTGTTTGTAAGGTAAATTTTATGCCTTAATACATGGTCAGGTTTTTTTGTGAAGATGCCGTATACAGCTGAGAAAAAGCTATACTGGGGTGGCTAGTGGTGCAGTGAATGGAACACCAGCCCTGGAATCAGGAGGACCTGAGTTCAAATCCGACCTCAAACATTTAACATTTACTAGCCATGTGGCCTTGGGCAAGTCACTTAACCCCAACTGCCCTGCCTTCTCCCTTCCAAAAAGCAAAAAAAAAAAAAAAGATATGCTTCTTCTTCTCATTAAATATTCTCCAGAGGTCTATCATATCTAACTGTTCTAAAAGTCTATTCCTCTCCTTACCTTCTTTCTTATTTATTTTGTGGCTAGATTTATGTAGGTCTGAGAGAAGTAAATTGAGGTCCCCACTAAGTTATTTATTTATTTACTCCTTTAACTCATTTAACTTTAAGTTCAAGAATGTGGATGCTATGTCATTTGGTAAATATATATTCAGTATTGCTATTACTTCATTGTTTCTAATACCTTTTAGCAAAATTTAGTTTCCCTTATTATCTCTTTCAGTTAGATCTGGTTTTGCTTTTGCTTTGTCCAAGATCTTCATTGTTATCCCTGCCTTTTTTGCTTCAGCTGAAGCATAACAGATTCTTCTTCAGTCTCTTATTTTAACTATGTCTGTGTTTTTTTTCTTTAAGCACGCCTCTGGTAAACAACATATTGTTGGATTCTGCTTTCTAATCCATTCTGCTATCCTCTTCCATTTTATGAATGATTCATCCCATTTCCATACCCACATATGATTGTTAACTGGGAGATGATGTCCAAAACAGAGCTAATTTTCTTCCCCCTAAAACCCTTCCCTCTTCCCAACTTACCTTTATTGCCAAGAACAACACTATCTTCCTTGTCACCCAGGCTCCATATTCTCGACTCTCGCTCATACCCCACACATCCGGTCAGTTCCCAAGTCATCTTGTTTCTACCTTCATTCACATAACCACTCTGGTGCAGGATCTCATCCGTTATCTCACACCTGGGCTATTGCAGTAACCTTCAGGTATCTCCCTATTTCAGTCCATCCTCCATTCAGCTGCCAAGATGACTTTCCTAAAGCACAAATCTGACCATATCATACACCCAAACCTAAATACACTTAAAAGAAACTCCTTGATCAAATATGAAATACTCTTATTATCTCTTTGGTCAAATATAAAATTTTTTTGTTCAATTTTTAAAATAATATTTTGTTTTCCCCCCAGTTACATATAAAAATAATTTTTAACATTCTTTTTTTTAATTTCGAGTTCCAAATTCTTTCCCTCCCTCTCCTCCCCCTTCCTTGAGATGATAACCAATTTGACATAGGTTATACATATGCAATCATGTAAAACAAAATATAAAATCTATTTTTTTTTACATTTTAAACCCTTCACAACATGGTCCTTTCCTACTTTTCCAGTTTTCTTACACTTTACACTGGCCTTCTTACTGTTTCTCCAACATAATACATCTTCTATCACCTTGTCTTTGTATTAGCTGTCTCCTTTGTGTGTTATGCTCTGTGTCCCCACACCTGCCTCTTAGTTTCCATGGCTTCCTCCAAGACTCAGATCCCACCTTCTAAAGGAAGTCTTTTCTAGCCCCTTTATCTATCGATAAATTCTATGTATCCGTTTTCAAAATAATGTTTCATTGCTTACACTCATAATTGAAGGCAATGCTAAATTGCAGTTAGAGCTTAGTTGGAGAGGGGAGAATAGGAACCACAATAATTTCACTAGATCTTGAGAAATACCCCAGCCACCTAGTGTTCTAATAATAGAAAGCCCCCAACCCTTTTGCAAGGACACAGTAAAGTAGATGTTTTCATCTACTCTTGTAACAAGTATTTGCTGTCCTTTGTTAAGAGACCTTGCAGTTTTGTCTAAAGGGACTGCTTTCAAAATTGTAAAAGTATTTGATCTCTTCCCCTTATTTCTTGCCCTTGAACAGGGAATGTTACCTCATAATAAATCCTGTCATTTTCATTCAAAATATACCCTTTTTCTCCCTTGTCTGATTCCCTACTCTTTATCTACCATCTTTCTCACCTATAAAATGCTTTACTTTTATGTCCTAGGTTGGCTGAAGAATGTTACTGATTGGCTGTGTACTCTTAAGCAATCCTGAGAGGCCAAAGTGTACTCCAGCAATCTAAATTTGCAATGAACAAAAGCAGATTTCTTAACATGTAATAAATCTCTTTACTTTGAGTCTGGCTTACTATCTTTGACCTATATTCATCAGACTCTTGCTGATAGCTATGCTTCCCTCAAGAGGTCAAGAAATTACCCCCAACATGTGCTAGGAGCAATATCCTAATGGTTAGGACCTAGCCCTTGCCTTCATGTTAGATAGGCTGGGGTTTTTTCTCTCTCCCTTAAAAGGTATTGAGACCATCCACAAGACCTGATTGACTTAGGGGAACC
The DNA here is from genome assembly GCA_028646515.1 of Pseudochirops corinnae. Taxonomy (NCBI): domain Eukaryota; kingdom Metazoa; phylum Chordata; class Mammalia; order Diprotodontia; family Pseudocheiridae; genus Pseudochirops; species Pseudochirops corinnae. Next base: position 6,573 of record JAQQSV010017819.1, on the reverse strand, counting down.
AAAGTGTAAAGCTTTTGACATCACTTCCTGGTCACCTGAATATAGAATAACTTCAAGGAGCTAAGAGCTGTGTCTGATGTTTTGCTGGTCGATCAGGATAGGCAACTCAGGCAAGGGGGCTTATCTTACCTGAATCAACATGAAATGTCCTCAGTAACGATTCTTGTTGAGTATCCTTCTCTTTATATGGCCAGTCTCCTTTTGTTGACTGCTGCATGAGCTACAGTTGTCTAATTGTGTTCCAGTATCAAACCTAAAGTATGAGGGAACTGACTGGCCTGGGTCAGGTCCAGCCCAGATCATTAGTGAAAATAAAAATGTGGGGTTTTTTTCCAAACCAAATTCATGGATTCCCTGAAATCTGTATATGAATTCCTTGAGTATTTATGAGCTCAAGTTAAGCTGTTCTCCTTAGATAAATCTGTGATCTTGTCAGTGTGCATTCAGAGATGCATATCTTCTAGGAATAAGAAGATGATGGTCCATCTGAACTCTGCCTTAGTCATACTACAAGTGTAGTAGTCCTTCCAGTAGCAGCACATCCATGCCTGCTCATCCTGTGGGGCTTACTCATCTCCTTCCATGATGCCAGTTGGGAAGGTCTGACCAATGTGATGGGGCCTTCCTCTTCTGGCTGTGTGTATACCAATGAATGAGCTAATTGTGCAATTACCCGTCATGCTGCAGCCTGCTAATGCTTACTGGATGCTTCTCCATTGATCTTTAATCCTCAACTTTGGCTCATCAGATACTATTTTTCCATAACTCACAGTCATGTAACATTGGTGGAAGAATTCATCCATTTATTCAGTCATTTCCAACTCCATGTGGCCATGGGGTTTTCTTGGCAAAGATGCTGGAGAGGTTTGTCATTTCCTTCTCCAGTGTGTCCCCATTTTACAAATGAGGAATTGAGGCAAAGAGGGGTTAAGTGACTTGTCCAGAGTCGCACAACTAGTAAGTGTTTGAGGCTGGATTTCAGCTCAGATCTTCCTGACTCCAGGCTTGGTGCCCTATGCAGGGTACCACCTCACTGCCCCAAAAGCTAATGAAGATGCTGGGAATCAAACCTGTACTCACGTATGTAAAGCATGTACACTGCCACTGAGCTACATCCCCATGCTTGATGGAAGCATGTTAGTATTAAAAAGATAGGCCTTTGTTTCAAGAAGTTAAGGGGTAACTAAAAGCACTATACAATTCCCCAAAGGCAATCCTGCCTGCTCCTTTCCTTCTCTTCAGTGCTAGGACCAATTCACTGTTCATTTGCAGGGTCTGCCTATTTATATGGGTACCTATTCTTTCCTCCAGTAGTATATATGTTTCTTGAGGGCAGAGACTGTTTCTTATTCAGCATGGTTAGAACAATTCCCAGGTCCACCAATAGTATATAAGCATGCCAGTCTTTTCATAGCCCTTCCAACATTTACTATTTCTTTGCTTACGTTTGCTTGATAGATATGAGGTTTAGCTCAGAGTGGTTTCATTTGGCATTTCTCTTAGTATTGATTTGGGACTTTTTTTTTTTGGCCCTCTCATTTTTTTTTTGACCTCTTGCCAACCTTCCTGTAAGCTTCCTTTTCCTTGGTCTGATCTTGCTGTTTTATGAAGAAATAATAATTGCTCAGAATCTTGTGCCCAGCTTCCTCCGTAAGATTATAAACAAACAAGTTTATATTCTCAACCTGTTTTTGCTTTGATGATACTATCTCTCCATTTGGCAAGGATATCAGGTTTGCGACTGAAGCAATGACTATACTTTCTGTTTTCCTGTTATAGCTGTTTGTTTATATCTGTTAAAATTTCTTTAGGAAGCCATTATAATGCATGTTAATGTCCATTCCTTTACTCATTTTTATTTTTTTCAGTGTCAGTAACTTGTTTAACATTAGAAGGAACAGAATCTAAGAATACCTCAAAGGACTAAGCAGATTTTTATATCAATTGATATTCCTAGTTTTCTAGATTGTACTTGTGTTAATTGCATGCCATATCTTTTTTTAATTTTTGTACTTTTTTCTATTTTTGTATAAATTGCTATGTTCATTCTAGTATGTCACCAATCTAATTGTACACAGAAGCTGATTTATGAATGACTCCTACCTCAGTAAATGAATTGTTTACTATCTGTTTAAACATAGTCAATTTAAATTTTGTTATGTTATTTGGTGTTTCTTACATCCAGAACTTCTGGAATCTTTGCACTAAGAAAGTATTCATGATATTGTACAATAGACATACAGATTCTGAATCGTTTACAACATTTTGCCCTCTCTTGTTTTTACACTTGAACCATATTTTCCAATATATTTATCACCTGGCTCCTTTACCCTCATCCTTGCTTTGATGTTATCAAGTAATGAAAGTATTTTACTTGTCATGTCTGGAAACATTCTCTTATAACATTTTGTCTTTCTCTCATGCACTTATATTCCATTGTACCTATTCGTACATGTGTTATATCTCCATTATCCATTAAAGTTCTACACCATTGCCTGATTGTGGTAATGATGTCACCCTGAGTTCTTCACACTAAGCCAGCAGAGAATAAGCTCTGGCAGGTCCTATTAAACTGGAAAGGTTTAAATATAAGTCTATATGTCTGGACCAAACTACTTAAATTCATACAGGAGCATCACCAAGTTGGCCTGATGTTTAATTTTTTGGTCATAGTAATTCTTAAAATCTACCATATCGTAAAACGGTTGAAGTATCACATATGACAAAATAAATCACAGATTCTTGAACTATTGAAATGTCAACAGAGGAATGACTTTGGTACATGAAGAGAGGTACCCTTACAATATTGCCAAGTCAAATTTCCAGGGTGATTTTGATAGACCAAGACTAGCAACCAGAGGCATAATAGAAGTTAAAAGGAATGTGCTTATACCATTAGATAATAGACTACTAGGAGCCTGGGTATAGCTGTGGGTCTGACTCACAAAAGAGCTGAAATAGTCCCCCTTCTATGGAAAATAACGCACATAACAACCTCAGTTTAGAAGAGAAACAAAAGATAAAAGCTGAGAACAACTCAAAAGAGAACTAGTGAGAGTAGTTCAGTAGAGAGACAATAAACACCAGTGCTTTGGAAGACCAACAGGTGACAATACAGCAAAGGAAATAAACCATTAGAGAACACCAGAAGAGAAAGGAACAAATGACAGTATCATAAAAAGCAGAGAAATCTTTCATCTGAGATTCAACCATAGGAATGTGAATTACCCTGGTTACAAATGTTCCCTACATGTGAGTCCTCTCCCATGCATGTTTCTTAGACAAAAATTATGCACCTGGCACATAGTAAGTGCTTAATAAATGTTTGTTGACTGACTAGTTGCTAGTTATCACCAGTGGTACAGACATTTGTAGTGAACATACCTTTGCTTGTATGGGCCAAATAGGGAAGATTTTCCTTGCTTTTTACTTTGTTGTGTTGTTTAACAAAATGCCTTTGCTTTGAACTAGTTTTTCCTTTTTTTTTGGTCTTATAAATGAGAAATATAGAAAAGAATTCATAAGCAGTTTTGAATAGATGCAGATCCAAAGCATACCTTGAACCAGGGTTAGTTTTCAGGGAGGCCATATTTGATTGGCCATTGGGGGAGATGGACCACAGAACTCCATTCCCCCAACAGATATAAAGTCTTATAAGAGAAGAAATTATACCTTATTCAACTTTATATTCAATTCTCAAAGACTCACACAATATTCTACATAAAATAGGCAGATTAGTGTTTATTGAATTAAAGTAAACAAATGCCGTCTCATTGTATCATTGAGTAAAAGATTGAACTATTGAGATAAATTGGGCTTTGGGGGTGGGCAGAATAAATTGTTTTATCAGAAATCTGGTTCTCATTACTAAAGTCAGAGGCATCTACCTCAACCTGTATAATATTGGACTATGGTACATTATAATGCAAAGTCAGATTTTTAAAATGTGGTAAAGAAAAAAAATCTCCATCTCTCTGTGGAGATCTAAATAAGTAATACTTCGGAAATAAAATTCTTAGCACGCATAAGATTATTGGGTAAGATTCCCTAACAAAGAGAACTGTTAGATTAACTGATAACAGCAAAATTACGAAGTGAATAAACTTCCCCTAGAATTGTTCTGGCCAGAACTCAAAATGTTTAGACTTCATTTGTTTGCTTTATTCAGATTATTTTAAGTTATTCACATCTGTAGGTTGGTGACACTATAAGCAATACTTCCTATAGGAATTTTTTTCCTAATTTTATAGGAAATGAGTATGATACATTTTCATGTCACTTCTCTTAGGCAATTTACTCCCAAACATATCATTAAATTTCTAACCAAGTTGTTATGTTGTGACCAGTTGTGAACTAACAAGATAAACATTTAACTAGAGGAAGTGTTGTCACACCACAACTGAACTCATTTTCCTCGATATGGTTTATTCGGTTTTGTTCACTATTCATGATTGTGAGTTCATCTCTAGAAACTATTTCAAGGATATAGACTCTGGGAAACACTTTTTCATACTCTCACTAATTCAGAAACATGCTTCTCCTGATGTAGCAATTACTCTGACCTCACCATAAGAGTGAGAAAAGCTACATCTCTCACCTCAAAGTTCTAGGCAATACCCCTGAGAGGTTGGGCTATCTTTTCTCTGAAGCTATGAGATTGAGCTCCCATTCTGGTGAGAGGGGAATACTCTAGTTCCATTTAACCAATTAGCATCAATAAGCTTTTACAAAGGGATATTTACTTCAAAGATATTAGCAAGACTAGAAATACCAACATCTGTCCCACAACACTTGAGGGCCACACCCTCCCCTTGGTCCCTGAGGAGAGTGAGCTTAGATTTAATGCAGCTTCTAAATAACTTTGGTCCCATCCGGTTCCATCCAAACACAGTGCTGTTGCTGCAAGAGCCTTTGTCTCAGCTACCACTGGGCTGGGTCCCAAAGGTTGGTCCTCATTCTTTGGGCCTCAGAGCTCAGCCAGCTCACTGTAAACAACAGCAAAGACTCTACTTCCTTACCTCCTGATGGCTCATTCTTCTACCCTTTGAAAACTTACAAAGTCATAGCTTTCAATCTTCAACTAAAATGAAAATGCTAGAGAGCAAAGAATAAAGGCCCATATTCACTAGTCACCTGTTGCTCTCAAATGGAAAAGGTCCAAGGCCTCTTCCCTTTTAACATTGTTTTTCTTCCATTGCTAGAATGTAGCTAGGCAGAAAGAAGGGAGAACAAAGAAAAGGCAGAGATTCTAATGCCTTTTGAATGTACCCCAAGTTTCAGATGTCTCTATAAATATTACCACATTTTCCTCATTCTATGGATGGACAGTTTGAAAATAAGGATGTTGCATATTAAAGAAAAGCAGTATCACATATAACAGCTGACATTGCAATCAGGAAGATTTGGATTCAGATCATGCCTCTGACCCAAAGTTGCTCTGTGACCCTGGGTAAGTCATTTAACCTCAGAGTGCCCCAGGCAGACAGAAAGCTAAAACTATAAATTGCAAAGAAAGTATCAATAATCTACATTGGTAGAGGGAGTTTTCCCATTGGAGAGTTCCCTTTAGCAAAGGAATCACAGGTCCAGTACTTAATATCACTGTGTTCAGTGATAGGATGAAATTCGTTTTGTGATTTCATTAGTATGGGGAATGACTAATGAGTAAGTTCCCTCTTTCAAAGGGTAGTGATACCTCTTCGGCAATTCCTTGAGCAGCTAAGAGTGTAGTTGATTTGCTCAGGATTGCACAGCTACTGTGGGTTAAAGGCAGGACTGGAATGAATCTTGATCTTCCCAAATGAGATTTTTTTTCTTTTTTGCTAAATTGGATTTTTAATTGTTTCATTTATGCCTTTTGGTTGTTATGCCACAGTTACTTCCAAATATAACAAAATAGAACCTTCCCTTTTAACAAAAACAGTTGAGTCTTTAGCAGAATATTCACTATTTGCCTCATAATTCCTACCTCTATACTAAAGAAAGACATGAAATCAGTCCTCTGAAATCAAGATTGGTTACTACAGGGGGGGCGGAGCCAAGATGGCGGTGTAGCAGCAGCAACATATCGCAGCTCTCACATAGCCACCCCAAAATACCCATAAAATAGGTCTCTAAACCAATCCTAGAACTCCAAAACGCACACAAAGATACTTCCCACTAAAGTCAGCTTGGCTATGAGGAACCATGTCAGCACTGCGAACCTAAACCAGCCTGGCCTGAAGCCGTGGCTGAGCCCCGGGGGTGGCCGGACGAGAGGAGCAGTGAGCGGATTAGCTGCAGCTGCGAGCAGCATTCAGAACTAGGCCAGTGGGACTTGCAAAATTAGGAGAGTAAAGCAGTCCGGCCGAAAGGCCTCCAGAGCGGAAAAGTGATAGGCAGAGGTTTTGCACCCGCCTCCGTGTTGCAGCTTCCCACCCACGGCCTGCAGACAGCAGCGGGACTAAGCATTTGTTCTGAGGCCAGTGTTCTCGCGTTGAGCGGCCTGGATCTGGATCACAGTCTTGGGCCTCGGTCTTGGAGTCTTCATTATCCAGTAAGCCGGAAGTAAGTAGGAAGGGTCCCAGCACCTTC
>JAQQSV010017818.1:0-11522 GCA_028646515.1 Pseudochirops corinnae | reverse complement strand
TCTCCTCCTCCCTCTCTCTTCCATGATCTTTCTTTTCCCCAAAGAAGGAATCTAGGGTTTGGGTGCTGTTCTTACTTTGCTTCTTATGCTTATTCTTACTCATGGTTGGTCAGTCCGTGATTTTTTTCTTTTAAATCTCTGTGGGGCTCTGCTTCCAGAAGGGAAAGCTCTGTCCCAAATTGCTGGGGTCCTCCCAGCTTCCATAGCTCTCAGGAAGGTGCTGGGACCCTTCCTACTTACTTCCGGCTGACTGGATACTGAAGACTCCAAGACCGAAGCCCAAGACGGCAATCCGAATCCAGGCCACTCAACGCGAGAGCACTGGCCTCAGAACAATCACTTAGTCCCCCTGCTGTCTGCAGGTCGTGGGTGGGAAGCTGTGATGCGGAGGTGGGTGCAAAACCTCTGCCTTTCAGTTTTCCACTCTGGAAGCCTTTTGGCCGGATTGCTTTTCTCTCCTGATTTTGCAAGTCCCGCTGACCTAATTCTGAACGCTGCTCACAGCTGCCGCTAATCCGCTCACCAGAGAGGCTCCTCTGTTCCTCCTGTCCGGCTGCCCCGCAGCACAGCCGCGGCTTCAGGCCGGGCTGGTTTCGGTTCACAGTGCTGATGTGGTTCCTCATAGCCGAGCTGACTTTAGTGGGAAGTATCTTTGTATGTGTTTTGGAGTTCTAGGATTGGTTTAGAGTCCTATTTTATGGGTATTTTTGGGGTGGCTGTGTGAGAGCTGTGATATGTTGCTGCTGCTACGCCGCCATCTTCCTCCACCCCCCTCTTGGCTCTGCGCCCCCTCATTTCTTAAAAATATAGAAAATTCAGTCAAATTTATAGAAATGAGCCATTCTTCAATTGATAAATGGTCAAAGAATATGATCAGGCAGTTTTCAGATGAGTAATTAAAGCTACCTGTAATTATATGAAAGAATGCTCTAAATCACTATTGTTTGGGGAAATGCAAATTAAAACAATTCTGAGCTGCCACTCTATACTTGCCAGATTGGCTAATATGACATAAAAGGAAAATGAGAAATGTTGGAGGGGATGTGGGAAAATTGAGACCCTACTGTTCTATTGGTGAAGTTGTATACTAATACAACCATTCAATAAAGCAATTTGGAACTATGCCCAAAGGGTTATAAAACCTTGCATACCCTTTGACCAGGAAATACCAATACTAAGTCTGTATCCCAAAGAGATAAAAAACAAAAAGGAAAAGGATATAAAAATATTTATAGCAGTTCTTTAATGATGGCAAAGAATTGGAAATTGAGGGGATATCAGTTAATTGGAGAATGACTGAGCAAGTTGTGGTATGTTAATGTAATGGTAATAAATGTAATGTATATTAATATAAATATGAATGTAATATTATATGATAAGAAATGATGAGTGGGGAGATTTCAGAAAAACCTGGAGAATAGATGCTGAGAGAAGTTAGCAGAACCAGGAGAACTTTGTACACAATAACAATAACAACACTGTGTGATGACCAACTCTGATAGACTTAGCTGTTTTCCACAATACAGTAATCCAAGACATTTTTTCAACATTTACAAGGAAAAATGCTCTCTATGTCTAGTGAAATGACTGATAGATTCTTGTTGCAGAGAACAAAGCATACTTTTTCTTCACTTCTTTTATTTTTCTTGGTTTTTTTTTTATCTCTGTTTTCTTTTACAACATGACCAACATGGAAATATGGTGTTGTATGACTGTACCTGTATCACCTATATCGAAATTCTTGCCTTCTCAATGAGAGACAGGAGCTACCAAGAGAATTTGGGACTCAAAAAACTTTTTTAAACAAATGTTAAAAATTGTTTTCAAATGAAATTGGGAAAATAATAAAATACTTAATTAAAAAAATAAAATAAACACACCTCTGTCCTGTAGTAGTGTGAGTTAACCCACAAAATCTATTTTTAATACATTATAGGCAACAATGGAGAACATTCAGATATCCTCACCCCAAACTTCTTCTACATCTACTCAACAACACATAGCTACAAGTGATTTATCACAACTCTCTTTGAATCAACAATTTCAGCTTGAGTAGAAATTTCTTCCTAAAGGTTGGGAAATCCAACATGCACCAAATGGGAGACCTTTCTTCATTGACCACAATACCAAAACTACCACCTGGGAAATTTTAATAACTTTTGGTTAATTTAATAAACCTTTATTAGCCAATTGCATTCTGTGTACTGGATGTTGGAGATGTCTTAAATTAACAATAATAATAATACACTTGTACTTTTAAAATTATTCATGTTCTATTTTACATTATGATCATTTTAAAGTTACTGAACCTTTATAATATTATATTTATGGAATTTAATACTTATTGTTATATATGATTCTAATTTTTAAAAAATAATTTGTTCTTAGGGTAGCTAGGTGGCTCAGTTAATAGAGGACCAGCCCTGGAGTCAGGAGGACCTGAGTTCAAATCTGGCCTCGGACACTTAACACTTACTAGCTATGTGACCTTGGGCAAGTCACTTAACCCCAACTGCTCTGCCCTTCCCCCTCCAAAAAGCAAAATAATAATAATAATAATAATAATAATAATAATAATTTGTTCTTTCATATACTAGTTAAGCATGGTTAAGAAGATAAAAGTGGATAATTTTCATGGAAACCCTGTTGCAAAAGAAAGTAATAAAATATCAGTGTCAAAAAATTGAGACCAAGATTCTGGACCCCCAAATCAGGCTTTTCAAAAGAGTAAAAAATTCACCCTTATACTACTAATCATGCTTTTGAGCAAGCATTCTCTTTTATTTAAATAATGAGGGGAAAGGGATGCCAGTATTATTTCTTTTCCTTCTGATAAATATTAATGCATCAAAGGCTTAACAAAAATTTAAAAATTCCTAAACATCATTTCAATCTTTTTTTCATTGTATGAAAAAGGCATTTCTTTTAAAGTCATACTGTGTAAAATTTAGATTTTCCTTTAATCATCCTGACACTATATTCCTAATCAATTATGGACTGTCTTAAGAAAGTTCAATGAAATTTTAACTTTTTTCATACGAAGTCTATGGAATAAATCAACAAGCATTTTGTAATTACCAAGCAACAAGCATTATTTAAGTGTTAGGCACTGTGGATAGCAATACAAAAGCATAGTGATTCCTACTTCTAAGATACTACTTCTCCTAGGGAATACAGCATATTCACAGATTGGTAAATATAGGATATGCACAAAATAAATACAAATTTATTTCAGGAGTTAGAGGCATGCTAACTGTGACTGGTAATCAAGAGAGGACTCTTGAAGGAGGTGATACTTGAAGGAAAGCAGCCTCTGCAAAGACATAGAAGCAGGAGAGAGCATTGAAAAATGATTACTCCTCCATTTGCTTCAGCAGGCTGATTGTTAATGGAAGGAAATCTTCAATAGGATTTATTTTTAGTGCAACATAAGGATGTCATCTCCAGTATATTTGTAGCTTCAGACATAATAACATACATACGTTAGGGAGAGTTAAATATTATTGGAATATATTTCATATAAAATAAGTTTATGTAAATAAATGTTTCAAGTAACATAAATAAGACAAATTGGTGACTTTTTAAACTTTTAAAAATACATATTTTTGATAAAGAAGATTTTATTTTAATACCAGATAAACTTGATGGTGCAGATAGCTTGAGGCACCATGACATAGTGGAAAAAACACTGGACTCAGAACAAGAAGACCTGGGATTGAGTTCTGGCTCCATTATTACCCTCCCAGAGCCATAGTTTCATCATTTTTAAGCTTGGATAATAATACATGTACTACTGGGAAAAAACAGCATGGAATGACTTAGAGAACCTTAGACTTGGAGTCGAGAGACCCAGATTTAAACCCTAGGTCTCTGAGTGTCGACTTGCCATTTGACCTCACTAGACTTCATTTTTCTCATCTGGAAAGTGAGAATTTTGGATGAGATGATCTTTAAATCCCTTCCAAGTCTTAATTCTGTGTGGGGACTCAGACAATATTCTGTGACATATTGTCAGATAGTTATTGTTATCAATAAGCTAGGGTGATACTGCTATTTAACTTTCTTTCAAAAAGAATTTACTCTTTATGAGAATTCTCCAGAAAATATCATTTTATTTTATCTACCATTATGAGACTTAATTTTCCTCTGGAAAATTCAGGAAGAAAATCTACTTTGTGTGTTTTATAGAAGGAACTTACCTAGGAAAATCAGTTTAAAAATTAAGACCAATATTAGATGGATTCAGAGTTTCTTGTTTGTTATATGGCACAGCAGCTCACCCTCCATCATGAATGTACCTCTCCATTGCCCCAGAATGATATTTGTTTTATACTGTTCTATGACTTAGTACCATGCAACAACATTGGTAGAATATTGGTATTAAAAATGTGGTTTATTTCAGAGAAGTTCTGAAGATGTTAAAAGAAATCTGCGGTTTCCCAAAGGCAGTCTAAACTGTTTTCTTCCTTTTTAATTCTGGGTTCATTCATTTGCAGTATCTGTCTAATGTATATATGCTGCTGGGCAAGCTCTATAAGTTGTCCACACAACTGCATTTTATAATGCAATCAGTAAATATTCTCCAGCCACTTGTTTTTTCTAATATAAATTATTATCCCGGAGACTGGCTTATAGTCACATAGCTAATGAATGTCTCAAACCTAAAACTTTTGACATCAAACCCAGTATTTTTTCCACTACTTATTCAAATTTTAGAGACTTGAAATTTCAGTCTTAATTCTTAAATTCTCCATGGATATATATGTAGAAGAAAATCCTGCATAGCCAAAAACACCAAAAACAAAGCCTACATTTGGAAAGCAGTAACTAAATCTAGATAATTTCTGTAAAAGAGATGATTTCTGTAAAAGAGTTAATATTGATCTCACTCTGAAAAAAAATGCTGTTCAGGCCTTCTTTTCATAGTGTAAACTTGACAAGAGTGGTACAAAGAAAAGTAATCACGCTTAGCCCCTAAATTATAAAGAATTATAATTACTAATGGACTTTTTATTTAAAGGAAGGAATTGGAAATATTCTTCGGTATGGTAAAATAAGGTATAATTTTCATCATGCTTAAATGTGGTTTTTGGTCTTTTTCTTTCTTTTGCTATACTAAAAAAAGGAAGATCCAACATTGAAAATTCCAGCTCATCTGAGAAGAAAGACATCCCTGGAAACCACCAATCTAGGACCTTTACCTGTAAGTTTTTGGAACTCTTGTAGATATAACTTTATTTTATGGAACATTTTCTATTTTGATGTATGGTAATATATCAACTTGTATTTTTTTTTTTTAGTATTTTAAAAATATACTCCCAAAGCCTGATTACTAATTCTGACTTCTTGCTGCAAAAAATGTAACGTGCCATATCAGATGTACTGATAAGACAGAATCACTGACATTTTCTTATCTAAGCAGCTATAAGTTCCCCCAAATAATATTGAAATCTTTTCTTTATTATAGCCAGGATGGGAAGAGAGAGTTCACACAGATGGAAGAGTCTTCTACATAAATCACAGTATATACATTGTTATCTTCAATTATTACATTTTTGTTATATTGAATTTTATGCATGAGAAAGGAAAAGAATACATTTTTCCCCTCAGATACAAAAAGAACACAGTGGGAAGATCCTTGAGTGCAGAATGTAGCAACAACTAGACCAGTAAGTATGTGTCTGTACTTTTCTAAATACAATTAACCCTGAGTCATCCTCTCATAAATTATGTTTGCAGCTTAGTAGGCATTGAAAGAGGAAAAAAAAATTGAAATTGCTTCTACCTTCAGTGTTAGCTCTCAGGCAAGACCTTTTAAGCCAAAATACTTAACTGTCGCCACCCTTCCCTAACAGCCAGGGGAAGATGTGAAGCAAACACATGCTAAGAAAGAACAGCTAAGTTCAGGCTGGTGCTTTGCATTAGTCTGAGTAGAAATACTCCACAACAGGGAGAAGTTCAACAGAGGCCAAGATGGGGGAGGTAGGCAACTTTCTAGCTCCTCCTGATTTATGTCGTAATTATTTTGGTTGAAATATTGTGAATTCTCACATTAAATATACCCATATTGAAATGTAAATATGAAAATGTATAATGATTGTTGGATTGCCCTCTGTTTAGTTTTAGCAATACCTCTATCTCATTCATTGTATAATCAAACTGGTAATAAGACATAATTAGTTGTAAATAGTTGCTTTTTCAGTTGTAGTTCTTATGGTTTTAATTGCCCAAACAAGGTAGAATTTGAAGTTGCTATTTCTTTGTAAGTGCTGTTTTGATATTTACTTCTTTCAAATAATGCTCTAAGAAGGGCAATTATTTGAACACAGAAAAATAAAAGTTTAAAAAGGTCCTTCTGTTTAATAGAAAAATTGTTCTGAAAGTTTGTTTAAAATGGAAATGTTAATTTCTAAGATTTCTGTCCCATGGAAGAAAGTCCCTAGATCTAGCAGTTCTATTTCAAGAGTTTTACATGATTAAATTTATAATATGATAAGAATTACTGGATGCAATTGTATCTTAAGCAGAGAAATATTAATTTTTAAAACCAATGTTTTACATTTGGTTTTCTTAAAATTTAATTTCTACATGGAATACATAGAATTTATGTACAGAAAATATAAAAGAAAAGTAAAATTTTAAGTTATTTCAAAGGAGAACATTATAAAACATTTTAATTCCCCAAATTTTTCAACCAAAGGCTGTACTCTATTCCAGAGATTATAAATGAAAGTATGAATTCTTCAGAAAGAAGATGAAGAAGCAGGTTAGTAACACATGTAATAAATATTGGTATTTGTCAGAATAAACATTGTAGGAACTAACAGTACTGGCATTGCATAAGAAAAAAAAAACCAATGAAATTTTAGTTGTTGAATTTTGAAGTTCTTTTTTTAAAGTAAAAGAAAAGAGCAGTGTTACAGGGAAGATAGTTTTATTTCTTTGAGTTTTCCCATTTGTTAGTTAACTTAAACTTTGGGTACTTTTTCTTCCTGAATCATCAGTGCTAATGGTTCCTTGGAAAGAGCTTGGTAACCCAAGAAAATAAAGGAATTAGGAGTTGACTGCCATGCTCTCTTGTTTTCAAGTCCCAGCCCAGAAAGAATCCATAAAGTTATCCTGACCCATTGAATTCAGTAAACACTAATTAAATGCTTGCTGTGTGCAAAACACTTTGCTCCATACTGTATACAGAGACAATGAGGAAACAGTTTGTGCTATCAAAAAGCTTATATTTTCCTGGGGAGGAGACAAGAAGTACACAAGTAATAAATAAATACAAAATAATTTCAAGAGGGGAAAAAATACTAGCCACTGGAGACAAGGGAGGAGATAGCATGGGGGGCAGGGGGGAGAGACAGGGTCATGGAATGAAATGATGGATCAGAAAAAAGCCTTGTGTAGAAAGTAGTACCTGAGTTGTACTTTGAAGAAAACTAAGTATTCCAAGAAGCAGGGGTAAGAATGAAGACCATGCTGGACATGATGGACTACTGTGCAGCTTGTGAGGCAGGAAGCAATGGTATGTCATATATAGGGGAGCAGGCAGCAGGCCAATTTGTTGGGAATTAAGAGTGCATAGAGTAGAATAGTATGAAATGAGAAAAGAATAGTAGGTGAAAGTCTGTGGAAGGACTTAAATGACAGACTGAAAATTTTTTATTTTATCCTAGAACCAGGAGGGAACCACTGAACATTTTTGAGTAGTGAGTTGACATGATATAATTTATATTTTGGAAATATCAGTTTGGCAGCCATGTGGATTATGGATCACTGATTGGAGAGGCTGGAAGCAGGGAGACCAGTTAGGTAAACTGCAGTAGTGCAGATGAGATATGTATAATAAGATCCTGAATTGTAGAGTCATTGTGAATGGAGAGGAGAGAGTAGTTGTGAAAAATGTTGTGGAAATAAAATCAACCAGACTTGTCAACTATCCAAATATAGAAAGTGAGACAGTAAAAATTCAAAAATGACTAAGGATGCAAATCTACATAACTCAAGGATGTGGTACCCTCAACAGAAATCATGGAATTTAAAATGTAGATGCAGCTGGAAGAGCAATATAATGATTTCCATTTTGGATTTGTTAAATCTGAGATGCCCAAGGGACATCCTTGGAGAGACAACCAGCAGACAATTAGAGAAGTAGGACTAGAGGTTAAGAGAAAGATAAGGGCTGAATATATAGGTATCTGGATATATAGATATAGAACACATAGATTTCTATATATAAAGATGATGATTGAATGTATGAGAGCTGATGAGATCATCAAGGGAGAAAGGGGAGAAGAGAAGAGGACCTAGAATAGTCTTAACTCCCACACTGTTGAGCAGAAGGAAGATAATGACTGAGGAAAAGAGAATGAGGATTGTTCAGATAATAGGGATCAGAAGAATGAAGAGAATGTAGTGTCAAATAAACTATGGGAAAAATGGACATGTGAGCAGAGGGGACATCCACTCCTATCCATTCTTAACCATTATGGAAACATAGAAACCAGAAGACCCATAGAAACATATAGAAACCAGAAGACCCAAAATTAGTATTAGGGTTAGAGATTCAGTAAGGGTTAGGGTTCAACTGTAGAACTTCAAAGAGGTCATTCATTCAATCAGTAAACATTTATTAAGCGCCTACTATATGCCAAGCACTGTGTATCCTAAATAGAGATAGAAAGAAAGGCTAACAGACAGTTCCTCCCATCAAGGAGCTCATAGTCAAATGGGGGAAATAACAAGTAAACAAATATATACAAACAAATTACATGTAATATAAATAGGAAATAAATAAGAGAAGCATTAGGATTAAGAGGGGCTGAGAAAGACTTCTTGAGGAAAGTTGTATTTTAATTGAAATTTAAAGGAAGTTGGGGAAACCAGGAGGTAGAAATGAGAAGAGAGAGCCAGGTATGTGGGAGAGCCAGTGAAAATGCCCGAACCAAGAGACAGTGTATCTTGTTTGTGGAATGGCAAGGAGGCAAATGTCGCTGGAACAAAGAGTATGTGACAGGAAGTAGTATATAAGAAGACTGGAAACATAGGAAGGGACTAGGTTATGAAAAACTTTCAACACCAAACATTGGATTTTGTGTTTCATCCTAGAGGTTATAGGGAGGCAATGGAGTTTATTGGGTAGGAAGGGTGACTCTATGACTCTGTGTTTTAGGAAAATCACTTTGGTAGCTGAATAGATGATGGCTTGGAGTGGAGAGGCATTTGAGACAGGCAGACTCACCAATAGGCTGTTGAAATAGTCCAGATGTGAGGTAATGAAGGCCTGCACCAAAGTGATGGCAGTGTCAGAGGAAAGAAGGGGACATATTCTAGAGATGCTGCAAAGGTGACATCAACAAACCTTGGCAGCAGATTACATATAGGAGGTGAGAGATAATGAGGAATTGAAGAAGACACCTAGGTTATGAGCCTGAGGGCCTGGTAGGATGTGTTTTGCTCTACAGTAGGGAAGGTAGGTCATGGGAAGGGTGTAAATGGAAAGATAATGAATTTGATTTTGCATATGTTGAGTTTTAGATGTCTCCTGGACATCCAGTTTGAGATGTCAGAAAGGCAGTTAGAGATAAAAGATTGGAGGTCAACGGAGAGATTAGCAGGATAAGTAGATCAGAGAATCATCAGCATAGAAATGGTAATTAAATCCATGGGAGATGAAGAGATCAGCAAGTGAAGTAGTATAAAGGGAGAAGTGAAGAAGACCCAGGACAAAGCTTCTAGAAACATATATGGTTAGAGGGTGTAATCTGGATGCAGATCCAACAAAGGTGGCTGAGAAGGAATTAGATAGGTAAGAGGAGAACGAGGAGAGAATGGAGTCTCAAAAACCTAGAAAGAAGAGAATGTCAAAGAGGAGGTGATCAATAGTGTCAGAGGCTTCAGAGAAGTTGAGGAGTATATTTGAGAAAAGACCATTGGATCTGGTAACAAACATCATTAGTAAGATTGGAGAGAGTGTTTTCAGTGGAATGATGAGAATCAGAAGTAGCATCGTAAAGTGTTAGAAAGAGTAAGAGAAGAAAAAGTGGAGGTATCAGTCCTGGACGGCTTTTTCTGGAACTTTAGCCACAAAGGGCAGAAGAGATATAGGGTGAAAGTTAGCTTGGGATTGAAGGATCAAGTGAGTTTTTTTTTTTCCAGGATGGGAGTGATATGGACATTTTTGTAGACAATAGAGAAGGAACTGGTAAATAGGGAGAAACTGTAAATAAGTGATCAAATGGGGATGACATTCTTTTGTAGGAAATTAACTAGAATGGGATTGCTTGAGCAGGTAGAGGTGTTAGTCTTGTTGAGGAGTAAGGCTGCCTTATGATATGGGACAGGGGTGAGGGAGATAGTGATGGAAGGGATATGAGTGATTTGGGATGAGGAACAGGTCAGGCAGATTGAGTACTGAGAAAAATCTTTTACATTTAGCTGTTAAGAAATTGTTGGTGGTCTTGAAAAAAGCAGTCTCAGTTTACTGCTGAGCTGTAAAGCCAGATTGACTGGAAATAAGAAGTGAGTAGGAGGTAAGCAAATGAAGGCAACATGTTGTAGGCTACCCTTCTAGAAGTTTCACTGTGGTAGGGAGATATAGAAAAATAATTTGTTGGGTTGTCAGGGCCTAGTGAAAGGGTTTTTTTTTTCCTTCCTTTTTCTTTCTTTATTTTTAAATTAAATTTTATGTTTATTTTTAGTTTACAACATTCATTTCCACAAGATTTTGAGTTGCAAATTTTCTCCCCATCTTTCTCCTACCCACCACCCCAAAACAGTGATCCCACTAAATGTCCCCTCCCCCAATCTGCTCTCTCCTATATCCTCCTCCCTCCCCCCTCCAACTTTCAGGTAGGGCAAGATGGATCTCCATACCCTAGTGCCTGTATATCTTATTTCCCAGTTGCATGTAATAATAATAATAATAATAATATTTTTAAAAAACGGTTGATTTTAAAACTTTGAACTACAGATTCTTTCCCTTCTTCCCTTGTCACCCACCCTTACTGGTAAGATAAGCAATTCAATGTAGGTTGTACATTTGTAGTTATGCAAAACATTTCCATGTGGATATACTGTGAAAGACTGACTGTATTTCCCTCTATCCTATCCCACCCCCTATTTTCTACTTTGACCCTGTCCCTTTTCAAAAGTGTGTGCTTCTAATTACCCTCCCCCCTAATCTGCCCTCCCTTCTATCATCTCTACTCTTATCCCCTCTCCCCCTACTTTCCTGTAGGGTAAGATACCCAATTTAGTGTATATGTTATTCCCTCCTTAAGCCAAATTCAAGGAGAGTAAGTTTGAGCCATTCCCTTTTGCCTTCCTGTTCTTCCCCTTCATTGTAACAGTTTTCCCTTGCCTCTTTTATATGAGATAATTTACCCTATTATGTCTCTCCCTATTCCCTCTCATTATATTCCTCTCTCACCTCTTAATTTTATTTTTAAAATATCATCCCTTCCTATTCAATTGATCCTGTACTCTCTATGTATACCTGTGCACATATACATACACTCACATAT
>JAQQSV010017817.1:0-11522 GCA_028646515.1 Pseudochirops corinnae | reverse complement strand
GCAGCCACTGCCTCTGACGCCGCTTCCAGTCCGCACCGCACAGAGACTAGCTTGGCTCCGGCGTTCTCTTGCTCCACCCCTTCCTGCTACATCAGCAAGCTCAAGGGGCGTGGAAGATCTTCAAATCCTAGTATCGTTACACAGTTCAATTTATGCCATAAACCATGAATGACAATGCATTCCATGATTAACACACACATGCGCACGCACATGCCCACACATACACACACACATACACACACACACACACACACACACACACACACAGAGTTGTCAGAACTCTTTACCCGGCAGGGAAAATATGTTTTGATACTATTTTTCAACCAAGCCAAGACAAGATAACATAAAATGACAGAAAATGAAAGCTCCACACCTAATGCAAGATAAGGAAAAGTTGCTTTCTGCCTGTTGGTATAAAGAATAGAAAATTTTTCAATTTTACTAGTAGATAAATTCAAAGCAATCGCATTTTGACTATTCAAAATATCTTATTTTACAATTAGATCTCCTCTAAAAGATGACCCCCTTAAAAAAATACATTTTCTTTAAACAATAACAGAGAAAAGTCTATGAGCATGGCCTCATGTCTCTGGGTTTTGTATAACCTTTTTATTTTTTTAAATTTTGGTCTTGTGGTTTAATTGTTTTGGAAACTCCATCCACCCACCAGTATATATGAATCTCCTCCAGTAGATTACTCTGGTAATTATTCAATCTTTCTATTTTTCAATCATTTTCTGTATACTGATTTTTTTCTTTTGCATTCAAATGTGCCCAGGTATCCTCCATTCTAAAATAGTAAAACAAATAAACAAACAAAACTTTGACACCTCCATGTTATTTTCCTATATCTCTTCTCCCTTTTATGACAACCTCTTAAACATAACTCTTTACACTCACAGTTTCTGCTTCCTCTCCTTTCACTCTATTTTCAACTGCTATAATCTGGTTTATGACATTCTCACCAAGTTGAAATTGCTATATGAACTTTTACCAGTGGTCTCTTTTTTTCTTTTTTGCAGTGAGGGTGGGGGTGGAGGCAGGGCAATTGAGGCTAAGTGACTTGCCCAAAGTCACAGGCTAGTAAGTGTTAAGTGTCTGAGATCACATTTGAACTCAGGTCCTCCTGACTCCAGGGTTGGTGCTCTGTTCACTTCACCACCTAGCCGCCCCTGTAATGATCTCTTAATTTCCAGATATAGAGATCTTTTCTTGGTATTAATCTTTCTTAAATTTTTTTGCAATATTTATTCTTCCTTCCTACCTCCTTTTGCAAGTCTTTGCTTTTTTGATTTTCCTAAGACTGCTTTCTTTTGGCTCTCTTTCTAACTGTCTGGTTTATCTTTTTAGTTTCCATTTCAGGAACCATGAGTGAACCTTCTATCCTGAGTCCTCTTCTCTTCTCTATCTTTATTCTTTCTGGCAAGGAAATCATGAGTGCATGTGACCTTAACTGTTTCATCACTGCATAGACTACTCTCAAACCTAGTCTTATCCAAAAACCCTACCTCCACATCATCAACTTCCGCAAAATAGAATTTGTTATATTTCTTCCTCAAAATCACTCTTCATCCAAACTTCCCCATTTCTGTCATACCTTGCTCATATAAACGAACGAGGGCGAAACCTAGATATGGAGGTATATGTAATCCATATTTTGAATCTTTATGTATTAATTCAGGTGGGGGCCATGAACCAAAGAAAATTAAACTGAATTCCTTGGGTGCAGAAATTCAGGACTAAACCTAGTTAGTGTGAAACCAAATCACTTGAGGGGCTCTGAGTAGTGGGCTGCATGACATAAGTTGCCACATTCAGCTTTGGTATAAGATCATTTTTCTTCAATCCCAGCATTCAGAAATTTCAACCTAGTATCCAATGGTCATGCACATTTGAAGAAAAATAGAGTTTATATGTGTTTCCTTAGCATCTAAAACAAGAAAACTTTCTAAAGCCAGAAGTGACTACAACTTGTACCATATCAACTATAATAATTGGTGCAATAACCGATGTAGTATTATAGAAGGAGCAATGATGTAGTCCAAGGAATGATGGATTTTAAAGCAGAAGATTTGTGTTTTACATTACTAATCTGTTCCTACCTTGCCTGGTGCTGGGGTTGTAGTGAGTTATTCTCCTTCCAAGAAATCACTTAACTTATTTGCGTTCCAATTAATGGGAATAATAATTAATCCTTGTAGTACTTTCCTGATAAGGTTATTAATGAGTAAGTTAAACTAGATTAAGTTAGATAACATATTTAAAAGCTCTATATAAAGTTATCATGCTATTTATTCAATAAACTTTTTAAAATGCTTAAAATGCATGTGACATGATGTTAAGTATGGTAGGAGATTTTTGTTCCTTAAATAAATTTATTTTTAAAATTTATTTTATTTTTTTAAATTTTTAAAATTTAATTGTTTATTTACTTTTAATTTACAAGATTCAGTTCCAAGTCCCTTGAGTTTCAATTTTTCACCCCCTCCCTCTCCTCCTCTTCTTCCCCCTGTCATGGTGGCATGTACTCAAATATATGATCTACAGATATCTTCGCGTTAATAATTAGTCAGGTTATAAAGAAGGATTATAACTGATGGAATGATCAGTGATAAAGAGGAAACAAAACAAAACAAGAAAAGGAAATGAAGCAAATAGTTTGTTTCAATCTTCATTCAGTCTCTGCATCTCTTTTTCTGGATATAGATATCTATTTTGATCATGAGTCTGTTGGCGTTCTCTTATAACCGTACATTGCTGGGAGGAGCCCAGTCTATCAAAGTTAGTCAACTCAGATATAATGTGTCTATAATTGTGTACAGTTCCGCTCTCCTCATTCAGCATCAGTTTATATAAGTTTCTCCAGGTTATTATGAAGTCTGTCTGCTCCTCATTTCTTATAGTTTGGTAGTATTCCATTACATTCATATACCACAACTTGTATAGCCATTCCCCAATCGATGGGCATCTCCTTAATTTCCAATTCTTTGTCACCACAAATAGAGCTGTTATAAATATTTTTGTACATACAGATCCTGCTCCCACTTCTCTGATCTCTTTGGGATATAATGCTAGAAGTGGTATTGCTGGGTCAAAGGGTATGCACTTATTTATAGCCCTTTGGGCATAGTTCTAGATTGCTCTCCAGAATGGTTGGATCAGTTCAGAATTACACCAACAATGCATTAGTGTTCAAATTTTTTCCACATCCTCTCCAACATTTATCATTTTCTGGTTTTGTTATCTTAGACAATCTGACCAGTCAAATGTGGTACCTCACAGTTGTTTTGATTTGCATTTCTCTAATCAATACTGATTTAGAACATTTATTCATATGCTTATATATATATATATATATATATATATATATATCTTTAATTTTATCTTCTGAGAACTGCCTCTTCATATCCTTTGACCATTTATCAAGTGGGAAATGTCTTGTATTCTAGTATATTTGACTCAATTCTTTGTATATTTTAGAAATGAGGCCTTTAGCAGAGACACTGGTTGTAAAAATTCTTTCCCAGTTTTATACTTCCCTCTTAATCTCAGTAACATTGACTTTATTTGAACAAAAGCTTTTCAATTTGATGTAATCGAGATTATCCATTTTGCATTTTATAATGCTCTTTAACTCTTGTTTCATCATGAAGTCTTTTCCTCTGTGTAGATCTGACAGGTAAATTGTCCCTTGCTCTCCCAGATTGCTCACAGTATCAGCCTT
The DNA here is from genome assembly GCA_028646515.1 of Pseudochirops corinnae. NCBI lineage: Eukaryota > Metazoa > Chordata > Mammalia > Diprotodontia > Pseudocheiridae > Pseudochirops > Pseudochirops corinnae. Next base: position 7,798 of record JAQQSV010017817.1, on the reverse strand, counting down.
TACACCTAGATCATGCACCCATTTTGACTTTATTTTGCAGTATGGTGTTAGATATTGGTCTGTGCCCAATTTCTGTCATACAATGTTCCAGTTTTCCCAGCAGCTTTTGTCAAATAGTTGGTCCTTCTCCTCAAAACTTGGGTCTTTGAGTTTATTAAAGAGTAGATTACTATAGTCATGGGCTGCTGAGTCTTCTGTACCCAATCTGTTCCATTGATCCTCCTCTCTATTCCTCAACCAGTACCAAGTAGTTTTGATGATTGCTGCTTTATAATACAGATTAAAAGAAGGTATGGCTATGCTACCTTCCCTAGCATTTCTTTTCATTAACTGCCTTGATATTCTGGACCTTTTGTTCTTTCAAATGAATTTTACTGCTATTTTTTTCTACCTCTACAAAGTAATTTTTTAGTAGGTTTATTGGTATAGCAGTAAATATGAAATTTAATTTAGGGAAAATTGTCATTTTTATTATATTAGCTTGAACAAACCATGAGCAACTTATGGTTTTTCCAACGAGTTAGATTTGACTTTATTTGTGTGAAAAGTGTTTTGTAATCGTGTTCATATAACTCCTGGGTTTGTTTTAGCAGGTAGATTTCCAAATATTTTATAATGCCTACATAAACTTTAAATGGGCTTTCTCTTCCTATCTCTTGCTGTTGGATTATGTTAGAGATATATAGGAATACTGAGGATTTATGTGGGTTTATTTCATATCCTGCAACTTTGTACATTTATTTATTATCTCAAATAGTTTTTTTTACTTGATTCTCTAGTATTCTCTAAGTATATCATCATATCATTTGCAAAAAGTGATAGCTTAGCCTTTTTGACTATATGTGATTTCTTCTATTTCTTTTTTTGACCCTCCTATATAGACATATATGTATGTGTGCATATGTATATATATATACATATATGTATATATATGTATGTGTATACACACATTTATATTCCCTTCAACTATCCTCATACTGAGAAAAGTTTCTTCATAAATTACAATTATCATTTTTCCATGTTAGCATGTAAATAGTTCAACTTTGATAAGTTCCTTGTGAATTTTTTTCCATGTTTACCTTCTCATGCTTCTTGTATTTGAATGTCAAATTTTCTATTTAGATCTTATTTTTTCATCAAGAATGCTTCAAAGTCCTCCACCTCCTTGAACAACCATATTTTCCCCTGAAACATTAGACTCAGCTTTGCTTGGTAGGTGATTCTTGGTTTTAATCCTAGCTCCTTTGATATCTGGAATATCATAGTCCAGGCTGTTTGATCCCTTAGTGTAGAAGCTGCTAAGTGATCCTGTATTATCCTTACTATGTTTCCACAATATTCAAATTGTTTCTTCTTGGCTACTTGTCCTATTTTCTTCTTGCTCTTAGAATTCTGCAACCTGGCTATAATATTCCAAGGAGTTTTGCTTTTGGAATCTTTTTCAAGAATTGAATTCTTTCAACCTCTATTTTGCACTCCATCCCCGCCAGATCCAGCAGAGTTGCACTTACCTTTTACTTTGTCTATGGCATTTATGGGTTGATAATTCTGGAAACTGCCATAGCTGCTGCTACTTGGGGCTGCCTGGGCGGCTAAAACCATGGGCTCATACAGGGCTGGGCTTGGCTTAGCTTTGATGGACCATTCCTGCTGGCCTAATGAGCTGCCTTCAGTAGGAGATTTGTTTCTCTCTGTCATTTTCTACAGCTTAAAATTTGTTTAGAGTCATATTTTATAGGTATTTGATGTGGTCATAGGGGGAGCCCAGAAAATTTTCCTGCTTCTGCATCACCATCATTAGGTAGTCTTTCCTTCAATTTATTTTTCTTCTCTTATTGCTACTGCTAACATTGCTATTACCAGATTGCATAAGAGGCATGATAGTGGACAGCTTTGTTTCACCTCTGATCTTATTGGAAATGCTTCTAGCTTATCTCCATTACATATAATACACACTGATGGTTTTACATATATGCTACTTATTATTTTTAGGAAGCCTCCATTTATTCCTATACTTTCTAGTATTTTTAATAAGTCTTGCATTTTATCAAAAGCCTTTCCTTCATGTATTGAGATAATCATATGATTTCTGTTAGTTTTGTTGTTCATGTGTTCAATTATACTGATAGTTTTCCTGATATCGAACCACCCTTGAATTGCTGGAATAAATCCTACCTAATCAAAATGTATTATTCTCTTGATAAGTTGCTGTAATCTTTTTGTTAACATTTTGTTTAGAATTTTTGCATCTACATTCATAAGGGAAATTGGTCTGTAATTTTCTTTCTCTGTTTTGTCTCTTCCCATTTTAGGTATTGGTATCATATTAGTATCAGAAAAATAATTTGGTAGGACTCCTTCTTCTCCAGTTTTTCCAAATAGTTTGTAAAGTGTTGGAGTCAATTGTTCTTTAAATATTTGTAGAATTCACTAGTAAATCCATCCAGCCCTGGAATTTTTTTCCTAGGAAGTTCCTTGATAGCTTGTTCAATTTCTTTATCTTAGATGGGGTTATTAAAGTAGTTTACTTCCTCAGAAGTTAATATAGGCAATTTATATTTTGGTAAATATTCATCCATTTCATTAAGATTGTCAAATTTATGTACATACAATTGGGCAAAATAATTTCTAATTATTGTTTTAATTTCCTCTTCATTGAAGGTAGACTCACCCTTTTCATTTTTGATACTCGTAATTTGGTTTCCTTCTTTTTTTTTTTGTCATATTGACTAAAGGTCTATCAATTTTATTGGTTTTTTTCATAATACCAGCTCTTGGTTTTGTTTATTAATTCAATTGTTTCCTTTAATTCATTTTTTACTAATCTCTCCTTATTTTTTGTTATTTCTAATTTAGTATTCAATTGGGGATTTTAAATTCGTTTGGTTTTTTTTTTAGCTTTTTTTAGTTGCATGCCCATTTTTTTGACCTCCATTTTCTCTATTTTATTTATGTATGCATTCAGGGATATAAAATTTTCTCTAATAAGTGCTTTTGCTGAATCCCACAAGTTTTGGCATGTTGTCCCATTATTGTCATTCTCTTGAATGAAGTTACTTATAGTTTCTATGATTTCTTGTTTGACCCACTCATTCTTTAGGATTAAATTATTTAGTTTCCAATTAGTTTTTATTCTATCCTTCCATGGCCCTTTCTTACAGATAATTTTTATTTCATCATGATCTGAGAAGGATGCATTTAATTTTTCTGCCTTTCTGCAATGAATTGTGAAGTTTTTATGCCCTAGTCCATGTTAAATTATTGTGTATATGTCATGTACCTCTGAAAAGATGACATATTCCTTTATATCCCCATTCAATTTTCTCCAATGGTATACCATATCTACCTTCTTTAAGATTCTATTTACATCCTTAACTTCTTTCTTGTTTATTTGGAGATTAGATTTATCAGGTTCAAAGGGGGAGATTGAGGTTCCCCACTAGTACAGTTTTGCTATCTATTTTTTTGTCTAACTCCCTTAATTTCTCCTTTACGAATTTGGATGCTGTACCGCTTGGTACATAAATGTTTAGTAATGATATTAGTTCATTTTTGATGGGGCCTTTTAGCAGGATATAGTTTCCTTCCTTATCTCTTTTAACAGCATATTATAGGATGATGGTTTTTATTCCATTCTTCTATCCACCTCCATTTTATGGGAGAGTTCATCCCATTCACATTCATAGTTATGATTACTATCTGTATCTTTCCCTCCATCCTATTCCCTCCCCTATGCTTTTATTTTTCCCCTTCTCCCTTCCCCTCCTTAAGAGTTTTCCTTTTGATAGCTGTCTTCCTCTGCATTCCCTCATCAACCCCTCACTCTTTTCCTACCCTTCCCCATAATACTTCTTCCCTCCCTTCTAACCCCCCCTTTTTCTGAGGCCTTCCTCCCTCTTAGTTCCTGTAGGCTATGATAGATTTTTACACTTAATGTAGGATGCTTCTTCCTTGAACCAAGACTGATGGGAATAGATCTCATGAAATGCTCCTCTCCCTCTCATATTTCCCTCTATTATGGTAGGTTTTATGTCTCTTCTCAAAAGAGTCCTATACGTAACTGATTTGTTATTTCCTCCTTACACCAGAAGCAATGAAGGTGAAGCTCATATAATGTTCATCTTCCTCCCTTCTTTCCCTCTACTATAATGTTTTCATGCCTCTTTTTGTGGCATAATTTAACCTTTTATGCTTCATTCTTTCCTCTTCTTCCATTGCAGTCCCTTTGCAGTCCCTAATTATGTTTTTTATCATCATTTTAATTTATACCCACACCCTCTATTTATCTATATCCCTTTTAGATATCACCATAAGCATATAATTCTTAATATTAACAGGTATCAGCTTCCTATATAGGGATGTAAACAGTTTGCTCTTATTAAATAACAAGCTGTGTGTGTGTGTGTGTGTGTGTGTGTGTATCTTTCCCATTTACCTTTCTATATCTTTCTTGAGTCTTGTAATTGGAGGTTGAATTTTCCATTGAGCTCTGGCTTTTTCATCATGAAGGCTGGGAAGTCCATTATATGGAATGACCATCTCCTTGACTGGAAGATTATGTTCAGTTTCACTGGATATCTGATCCTTGGTTGTAACCCAAGCTCTTTTGCCTTTCAAACTATCACATTCCAGTCCCTCTAATCCTTCAGTGTAGAAGCTGTCAGATCCCATGTGATCCTTACTGTAGCTCTGCAATATTTAAATTGTTTCTTTCTGGCTGCTTGTTGAATTTTCTCCTTTACCTGATAGTTCTGAAATTTCACTGCAACATTTCATGGATTTTTCAATACGGGGTCTCTTTCAGGAGGTGTCTTGTGGATTCTCTCAATTTTTATTTTACTCTCTGGTTCTAGCATCTCAGGGCAATTTACCTTGATGAGCTCTTGGAAGATGTTGTATAGGCTCATTTTTTCATCATGATTTTTTGGTAGACCAATAATTATCAGATTATCTCTCCTGGCCATGTGGTACAACTGATGAACCAGTATACTTGTAGTCATGAGTTGTGGGTTTGAATCCTTCCTGAGACCCAGCTATTTCAGAAAGACAAGTTACTTAACCTCTCACAGATTTACTTTCCTTATTGTTATGTGCAACTAAACAGATATTGAAAGAATATGTGATCCCTTCACTGTGGCCCAGGTCTGGGGAAACATCCTTTTTTAAGGCATATTATAATCCACCTCTGTTGGTTACTTGTTATGTATAACTGAGTTGTTTGAGATGCCCATTTATACAATGGGCACAACAACTTTACTACCTCTAGTACCAAAAAGTAGTTATATTAAAAAAAAAAAACTGTACGTGTTACAGTGTTTTATAAGTAGTACTTCACATTTGTAAAGATTTGACTTAATGAAAAAAAATGAAGAAACAAACAGTAAGAGATCTTATTCAACTATATGGAAATAGGAGTAAGGGATAATATGGACAAATCAGAATCAAAAGAAAATACATTTTATATTAATAGTTTTATTGATCTCTCAAACATTCAGCAAATCTACAAGTAATAAAACTGGGTAGCTTTTTTTTCAATCTACATGCATTCTATTAGGGATGCTAATGTTCTGGCAAGTTCAATATGCATATTTGGTCAATGGGTACTATATTTCAGTCACTGTTGGATTTGTGTGGGAGAACAAAGTCAAAATGTAAAACAGTCCCTGTTCTCAAGGAGTTTATTCTGTATATAAGAAAAGAGAAAAGGAATACAAGGATTTAGGGAGCACATAGAACAAGAGTTTAAGTGCAAAGGTGCTGGAAGAAGCTTCACCCATATGACACTGCTATGGGTAAGTGATAAAACTGCTCACCATCTAATTGATTCCAAATTATATTAAATCAGCAATTACATTCTTATTAATATAATTAGTTCAATGATAAATTTAGCCTGCTTTTAACACCCAACAAGATCGCCTATAGCAGCTTAATTATATATTACTATCATTTAATAAGTATGCTAATTGATATCTGCTTGCCTAGGTTGATTCATTAAGTAGCCATTAAATATTTAAACTTTCTTTACAATTTTAACACAGGGATTAAAACAGAATTGCATATTTATTGTGTGTGTGTGGCAAAGTGGTAAAAGAAAATGGGCTTTTTTTATGATTTAGTGACTACTACTCCACGATAAAAATCAACTGAATTATGCTGTCAAAATATCATATGTCCCTGATAGTCTTCCAGTTCATACTTAGTATACCTATATATGTATGTATGTCTATGTAACTGTTCATATTATTTAAGTTAATTCACCAAAAGAAAAAGTTTGTTTCAATTCTTTATTGAAAGGATGAAATAAAATGAATGATTCATTCTCATGAAATACCCTACATAATTTATCTATATAACCACAAGGGATACTAGTTGCAAATTGGATAGTGGATTTACAACATAATGAGATCGGGGCAGCTAGATGATCCAGTGAATAGAGCATCAGCCCTGGAGTCAGGAGGACCTGGCTTCAGATGTGACCTCAGACACTTGACACTTAACTAGCTGTGTGATCTTAGGCAAGTCACTTAACATCAATTGCGTTACCTTCCCCCTCTCCAAAAAAATAAAATAAAGCAATGAGAATGATACAAAGAAAGGTGTATATAACAGAGACAAAGACAACTACAGAGACAGAGACAGAGAAAAAGACACAGAAACAGAGACAGAGGGAGAGACAGGAGAGGAGAGGAGAGAGGAAGGAAATGGAGGGAAAGAGGACAAGGAAGGGAAGGAATAAGGAAAAGGGAAGGGGAAGAGGCAAAACTGTGGGGGGAGGGCAGGGATTACCAGTAATTGAGGTACTGATGGATTATACAAGAGGTTATACAAGAGAGAAAGAATAATATTGTACAGAAAAAAAACTGTATGGTTGGGGAATTTATGGAAGATTTGTGTGGGCTAATGCAGAATGAACTAGGAAGAAAATATCATCATACACAATGACTACAGCACTATAAATGAAAATATCCATGATTAGAAGTTATTTATGAGCAACTGAAAAGTTTCTCAACTTGGTGATGAGACTCTAGGAAGGAGGACTATTTCAATGTTGTAAGAATGAATCAATTATTTTTCTTTATTACTAGGAATGTTATGTTTCCAGGTATATGTCTGGGGAAAGAAAACTATTTTGAGAAATAATTCCTTCATGAAAATAAAATGCATCGGGGGCGGAGCCAAGATGGCGGCATAGCAGCAGCAACATATCACAGCTCTCACATAGCCACCCCAAAATCCCCATAAAATACAATTCTAAACTAATCATAGAACTCCAAAACGAACACAAATATACCTTCCACTAAAGTCAGCTCGGCTACGAGCAACCATATCAGCACTGCGAACTGAAACCAACCTGGCCTGAAGCCACGGCTGTGCCCCGGGGGCAGCTGGACAGGAGGAGTGGAGGAGCCACTCTGGTGAGCAGATTAGCGGCAGCTGCAAGAAGTGTTCAGAACTCGATCAGAGGGTATTGCGAAATCGGGGAAGAAAAGCGTCCGGCCAAAACGCCTCCAAGGTGGGAAAGCGAAAGGCAGAGGTTTTGTACCCGCCTCTGTGTTGCAGCTTCCGTGCCTGCAGCCTGGAGACAGCAGGGGGACTAAGCGATGTTCAGAGGCCGAGTGCACTCCCGTTGACTGGCCTGGATCCAGATCGCAGTGTTGGGCTTTCAGTTCTGGAGTCTTCATTATCCAGTGAGCTGGAAGTAAGTAGGAAGGGACCCAGCACCTTCCTGAGAGCTATGGCAGCTGGGAGGACCCCAGCGATTTGGGACAGAGCTTTCCCTTCTGGAAACAGAGCCCCA
>JAQQSV010017816.1:0-11523 GCA_028646515.1 Pseudochirops corinnae | reverse complement strand
AAATAAATTGTGATACATGTATATACTGGAATCGTATTTTGCTGTGAGAAATGATGAAAGGAATGATTTTAGAGAAACCTGGGAGGACATCTATGGACTGATGTAGAGAGAAGTGAGCATAAACAGGAAAACAATTTGTTCCATGATATCCATGTAAAAATGAACACTTTGGAAAAACTGCAGAGCTCTGAACAATGCAATGATCACAGGACCTCTGACAAAGCATTCTCTGAAACTCCTTATAGCGACAGGGTAGATATACAGTGCCAAATGAGGTGTACATTATTTGACTTGGCAAGTGACAGATTTTGTTATGCCTGAATTCATACATACATACATACATACACATATGCACATATTTATATATGTACAAATATTTGTACATGTTATAAGGAGATTTGTTTTTTCCTTTTTTAAAAAAAATTACGGGGGGCCCTTGCAAGAAGAGAAAATAAATACATGCTAATGGGAAAAAATAAATTACCTCCTTCCAAACTATAATATATGAATACAACAGAATGTCATTGTGTGAAAATAAAGGAATACAAGGAATTCAAAAAACCATAGGGGAGATTTGAATTAAGGAACACATTGTGAGATAAGCAGAGATATAAGAACAGTATATAGACTGACAACAACAATGTAAACACAAAGATCACTAGGAGGAAACTGACCTCTGGCTAGCTGAGTGACCAACAATAATCCCCCAAAGCAGATAATTAAATGCACCTTTTTCTGCTAGGGCAGAGGGGTAGGGGATCACCAGGGCAGAATGCTTGAAATGTAGCTACTTGATTTGGGTGTATTTTTGCCAATTACCTTTCCTCATTACAAAGACTGCTTCAATCTGGAAGGGTTGTTATTTGCAGAAGTGACTATGATGTAAAACAAAAGGCATCCATGAAACATTAAAAAACAAAAATTGGGGAGCAGTGGGAGAGAAGCGTCTGAAGTTGAGCTAAAGTATGTGGAACTTGAGAGTGCAAGAATGATGTGGGAAGTAACCTGCATGGAACAGACTCTCAACCCTGGACATAAGCATCAGTAATGCATGGGGTCTGGGACTGCCGACCAAACTTTGTCAACATGCTTTTCCTCCAGTCAGCCTGGTTTTCCCTAGTCAAAGTTCCATGGAGCAAATCACTTGATGGCTTCGAACTTTGGATTCTAATGCTGGCCTTCACCAAGTCTTTGATATCTGGTACTTCCCTTCCCCTCACTGGGTTTGAATTTGTCCTGGAAATAACAACCCACTCATTTCCCTTTTCCTCAGTGAAGTTGCGAGAGCAGGATGAAGAAGGGATGGGGCAGAATGCTCCAAAACAGAAGAATGCTGTGAAAATACGGGCTGCCTCTGTGAACTGGGTTTTTAGAGCAGAACAATAGCCATATCTGTTCTTTGTCGGAGATTGTATTCCAAACCCACTTTGTTTGGTCAAATAGAGAAGTGTGGATGAATTTGTCTGGTTTGTTCTCACCAATGCCTGAACGAATAGGCCTCAGGATGAGTTTCATTGAGGAGTGATCAGTAACTCTGTCTATTAATAGGAAAGAAGGACAGCCCGAGGTTTCCATCAGTCATTGACCAGCTAGCCCTCTGATAGGGATGGGGATTCTGCAGGGTCCCCAAACTCTCTGCACTGGATTCATATTGCCTTTATGCTTTGTGACAGGTGCCTTGGTTTCCCTAATTTTGGTAAGAATCTTTGTTAATTTGGATGGTCTTGTAACCTGTGTGACTGAAAAGCAATTAAGAGAAGATATCTATGTGTGAGTGTCTATGTTTGTATGTTTGAGTGTGTGTGTGTGTGTGTGTGTGTGTGTGTGTGTGTGTGTGTGTGTGTAGATCAATACCATTAAAGCAATAATTAGAGCATTTTTTCTCCAGGAGACCAGTTGGATTCTTCTAGCTCTGAAGTTCCTAGCCAGACCTTTTTCTCATTCCCAGGAGGAGGGTAAAAATGTCCTGAAAGCAAAGGTCCCTGAACACTGATCCTTTTCCTCTTCAGTAAACCAGATAAGATGTAAGAACAGATAAGATGGTTACAAATTGTAAAGTAGAGATACGTTCTGAGGTTCTCACGGTCTGTGTTGAGATGCAAACAGCAGAATTTTCAATAAGGTATCCAATCCTCAACATTTAGAGTGGGGAGCTTTCCTCTCTGTCTTTAAGGCATGAGTTTTACTGCCTTTGATCTGAGTTGGTGAAGAATAGAAGTTCTGTCTTGCAGTCATCACTTAGAATTTGTTCCCCATACACTCATACCCAATTTAGCCCTTGGCAGAGCAGGCTGGCTTCATTGTAGTATGATTTACATGGCCCTGTCCCTGCTCCCAAGGTCTTCTCTTTGAAACTTGACAGTGTTGATCACACTCTTCTTGCTTCTCTCCTTTCTCTCCTGGTTCTTCTTCATCCTGTCTGTCCACTCCTCCTCTGTCTTCTTTGCTCTATCTTCTTCCATGTCAAACAGACTAACTTGGGGGTCCTGTGAGGCTCTGGCCTTGGGCTGAATCTCTTCCCTTTTCTCTCTGTAATATTTCACTTGATGATCTCATCAGTTCCCATGGATTCAGTTATCATCTATTTGGAGATGACTCTCATCCATGTAGTGGTGGAATTAAAAACGGACCAAAGCAATGTATAAGAAACCGGTTCTAGTATGAGTTTCTGGAACATCATGATAAGTGTCCAAGATTCCAAATTTAATTTTATAAGAATGATAAGAATAAAAGGTTTAGGTGTATTAATTTCAACATGTTATAAGGTCACTTAATGAGGAAAGTGGATGAAAGAAAGCAGAAGAATAAGAGGCTGAGCTGCAGTGTTGAAAACGATGAGGATGAGATTTCACTAAAGAACTTAACTTTAAGCAATCACTTTTTCAAACCATAAAACAATTCCATGGGATGGAGTCAAGATGGTCGAGTCAAAGCAAGAACTTGTCTGAGCTCCCACCCCAACCATCTGCACTTCTTGTAAAATATGTCTCAAAACACATTTTAGAGCTACAGAGAGAAACAAATCTACCTCTGAATTCAGGATAGAGGGCCAACAGGCACTGAGCACAGTCCTGTGAGATCACAGATAGAGGGTGGCCCTGACCAGTGGCACAGACTGGCTGGAACCAACTTCAGGATAGTGAATCTAGAACTCATAGTTAAGGACCAGAGGACTTCTGTCAGAAGGTGTACCTCACCCCATGCTCCCCAGATGGGTGTGGGAAAAGAGAGTTTTGAACTTTGAAGGGACCGTTATTTATCATTAGTTTCTTTTGAATCTCTATATCTGGACTCATAAAGAGGACTACCCCTTGTATTGTGTCAATGTTGTCATAGTAGGTTAAGGGGAAAGGGGAATTAGGATTAAGAAAAGTGTGGAAACTTAACTTAATCTTTATTAAAAACAAGAGAGGGGAAGTATGAGAGGTAGCAAAGGGTTATGTTTCCACAGGACTGCAAAAACTGCTGAAAGAAGGCTACTGATAAGAGCAAAATGAGCAAAGCAGACAGTAGCCTTGGGGAGAACTCAGATTCCTGGTTCCCATAGAATTCCTAAACAACAGTAAAATAAAATAAAATAAAGTGAAGCTGGAAACAGTAGTTGGGTTTGACCAATCAGAAAGTAGCCATTGGCCTTGGGACCTTCAGGCCCTGATAAGGACACATCTGGGTGCAGTTGGCTAAGGGTCCATGTCCCAGGGTCATTGCTGTGCTTGCTTAATCAACCTCATGTATTATATGTATTATCTTATATGTCCAGCCTAGAATTAGACCCTTTTCAGCAATAATGAATGATAATGGAAAAGGCGTCCTCTAAAGAGAATGATCCAGTCAGGCCTCTAAAGGTAGCGTCTGCACCAAACAAATGGCATAAACGTTACTTCATGTTTGTATCCCACACTCCACCTCCCAAAAGAAGGGCAGAGTCCACTTCTGCCCAGAGGTATTCAATTAGTCTGGTTTTCTCCTCAATAAACTTCTTTTGATAACAGAGTTTTGGTATCACTTGCGTTTTACATTTCCAAGTTAGCATTTCTCACACTAACTATATTGACAAAGATATATCTCTTCACCGTCTGCTATGGCTAATGATATATATTCTGTTTAACAAGCACTCTTTTTTTCTCTGTATAACCATCAAAACTCCAATTATCCCTTCCTCATCTTGGGGGTGAGTAGCAAAGTTCCCCCGATAATTTGGAAAACCAGCATACCATGTTTTGGCCTTCCTTTCTCTAGTGAGGATGGGAATTTGAAGATCTTCCCAGCCACTTAATAGACATATGATGGAGTTTGAAGACCTCCCCTGTTTTGAAAGTAAACTCTGCCCTCTAATAGGTTGAATGTAATTATATGGAGCCTGTGATGGAGGGAATTTGCTGAAGAGAAGCAGAGCCCACGGGAATCTTCCCTGCTTGTGAAGAAAAAGTCTGCCTCCTGATAGGCTAAATAATGTCACATGGATCCTGTGGGGGGAAGAATTCTGCTGAAAGGAACCTGAGTCCACAGGAAGCTGGTCAGAGCTAGCAAGATGGTGGGGGAGACATGGGGCCCTCAGGCAAGGAGTCAGATAGGTTTGGGAGCAGATATTGATCTTGTTTTGGTTTATGGGAAGCTTGAAGGATGCTGTGGCTCTCAGTGTTATTATGGCTTCTGAATATCTTTGGTATTATGATGGAATTGACTTTCTGGATTTGGGAAATGGTTTTCTGGTGTGTAAATAAATCATTTAGTGCTATCCCCTTCCTGGAGAATCTGATACATTTTGCAATTGAATGTCATGTGATAATGTAGTCACAGTCTTTATTGTGATTGTGTGTGTTGTAAATATTGCATTGGCAATACACCTTCATATCAGAGAAATTGGAATTTCTTTCTTTTTCTTTTATTGGGTATGTACAATTCTTTTCTATATAATTTGAGGTTTGTTTTTTTTTTTGATAATAGCGCTTTGGGTTATCTTCTGACCTTTCGATGTCTTCTTTTGTATTTGAAAAACTCCTAAAAAATTCCCATTTAATTTCTTTTTACTGACCTATATTGTATCGAAACCACATTGGGGAAAGTTGTGATGTGTAAAGTGCACCTATATAATGACCAGCCTTCTTTTTTCTTTGTCTCACGCAACATATAAATACTACTATCGAAATTTTGACTGACATACACTTTCATCAACTATTGGTGAGATTGGCCATATTCTAAGTGCAATTAAACCTATTTCTTGTGTTTGTGCTGGCGTATTGTCAAACCAGTGGCAAATTTATGTTAAGGGAAGGAAGTGAAAGGACATTGCTTATACTAAGACTGTAGATAAGTGTTCTGAATTGGGAAAAAGGATTATGTTAAAAAAAATAGACTCCAGTCTATCTGCCAAGGGTGTCAAAGATCAAACAGAAAGAGGGGTGTCTGGAAAGCCCAGATCGGCCATTTTGGCAGCACCCACTGTCATCTAGAGCATGGGTAGTAGCCTCCTTTGTGTGACTATGCTGTTGGCAAAGGCTGTGACTTCAGAACTGGTCATACTGAAGAAGCACCCCTCTTTTTCCTGCATGTTGTTTCATGCCCCTTCTTTCTTGTTGTGTTCAGAGCGTGAAGATGTCAGTTTTCTTACAGCATGAGTGCCATGATCTGGACTGTGAGAAGGGAAAGTCTTTTCTCCTCCACTGTCCCTCCTTTACTGTGACTTAGAAAATAGAATGGGGAGATGGGTGAAATGTTTGTTTCTTTTTTTGTTTTGCTTTATTTTTGGAGGGCAATTCAGGATGAATGACTTGCCCAAGATGACATGGCTAGATTTTGTGCTAACTGTCTGAGGTCAGATTTGAACTGAGGTTTTCCTGATTCCAGAGCCAGTGCTCTATTCACTGTGCTGCCTAGCCACCGCGGAGATGTTTGTTTATATTCTCTTCCAGTTTTCCTTCTTATGTTAGGTGCTATAGATCATCCTGGTGGAACTTGGGAATTTGAGCGATGATGATCTTAGAGGCAGGATTCCAGGCAGGATATTGCAGTCATCGAGTTCATCACACAATCCGGAAAAGTCAGAGTATCGGAGACTGGAGCCTGAAGTGGTTGTGTGACTTGGATCTTGGGGTGGGGGGGTCTATGAGAATGGAACCAAGCTGTGTATCTAATGCCCTTTCCTTCCATAGTGTTTGAAGTTGTAAAAAGTGGAAGGGTGTGTGTATGTGTGTGTGTGTGTATGTGTATGTGTGTGTGTGTGTGTGTGTGTGTGTGTGTGTGTGTGTGTATGTGTGTAGATTATGTTCCTCATGTTAGGTCAAAATGTCTGAATATTTGTAATTATGCCATTTGAGGTAAATATTTATTTACAAAAGCTAATTTAACTTCTTGTGGGTAAATGGAACTTGGACTCATGGGACCCTCTCATACTTGGGGGAACACCAATTTCTAAATGTTTGGAGTAATTTGCAGAGAACCTAGATATCCCTAACCCTCTTAATGGTTGTGGAGAACTTTGGCGGAGAAATCAAAATGTAACCTTCCTGGCCTTTAGGCAGTGAGGGTCAGGGTATTCTGTGTGGTATATCAAAATGCCTTTAATTCCCCAAGGTTTTATCTGCAGTTTCAGGACTTTCTTAAAACCACCCCTTTTGTTTTTGTTCTCTCTGTGTCTCTCTCTATGTCTCTCTCTGTGTATTGTCTCTCTCTCCGTCCCTCTGTCTCTGTCTCTCTCTGTCATTCTGTCTGCCTCTTTCTGTCTCTGTCTCTCCTTTTCCCTTTCCCTCTGTCTCTGTCTCTCTGTGTCTCTCTGTCTCTGTTTCTCTCTCGTTCCCTCAGTCTCTGTCTCCTTCTCTGTCTCTCTCAGCATTTTTAAAGACTTTGGAGGAATTGGACCAACTAGGAATATTGGATACCCTTTTGTGTTTACATGGAACCCTATGGAGCCACATAGGTGTCTTTCTTCCCTTTTGTTTGTCCCTGGGTCTATTATACGTCTGCATTTGTGTGGGATATAAAAATATATTTTTAATGATTTCTGTCAAGGAATCCTTGTAAGGCAGAATTCATATGTGATCACATCCAGCTGCCTCTCAACCTGCAGAGGGAATATAATTTTTGATAATATCAAAAAGAAAGATCAGTGCAATGTCATCATGGCTCTGACCCTGACATGGCCAGTGTCAGCCGGGTCAATGCAGACCTTCCTTTTCCCTGGGTTCAGCCACTCTCCTATACCACACTGAGCCAAGGATGATGGTAGACACTTAAAGCTGCTGCCAGAATGATGCAGGCTGGAGAGACTAGGGGAAGAGGGATGTGTTCTCGTGCTCTGCAGGTTTAACTGACGAAAGGGAAGAGATTGAAAGAATCATTTTACACATTGAAGAGACCTGGTCTCTTTGCACTTCCTCACACATGTTACTCCATCTTGTCCCTCTTTGCCTCTGAACTGGGCTCCATCCCTCCCGAGGATGCTCTGCCCTGTTCCCTGCCTTCCTTCTGGACTCAGTTCACATCATACTTCTGTATGACGCTTTACCTGGTTTTCTCAGTTCTGCATATTTTCCACATTTCTAGGTCAGGGTCTTCTGTCTTTCACCTAATAATTTTAATTCCCAAGGTTCCACCTGCAACATCAGAATTTTCTCTAAACTATCCCCTTTGTTGATGTTTCTGTCTCTGTCTATCTCTGTCTCTGTCTCTCTTTCTGTCTTTTTTTCTGTCTCTCTGTCTGTCTCTCTCTTTTTCTTCCTCTATCTCTATCTCTTTCTTTGTGTATCACTCTTTCTCTCTGTCTCCCTCTCTGTCTCTCTCTGCTTGATCAAAAGTTTCTTGGTACATTTCCCTAGGAACAAACTTTCTATCTGAGACTTTGGGGAGACTTTGGAAGACTTTGGAAGAACTAAAGTAAACTAGGAATGTTGGATAACTTCTTTTTGTCTACTTTTGTGTGAAGGACCTGATAAACTGAGGTTGCAGACAACATTTGAATTGGTTGGTGAAGGACAAGAATTTCTAAAGAAGTTCTTCTCCCCCAAAACACATAACAGGACTGTCCATTTCTCCCTGTTTCCAAGGTCTTCCCTCCCAGTAGTTCCTTCAGTAAAGAGAGAGAGCAGTTTTGATGCTTGGGTTTAATAGTTTAGATTTGTTAAAATATATTGTTTATAATTTCTTTTAAGGAGTCTTTTTAAAAATCATTCTTCCAGCTTTCCACCTTAAGGGCTCTTTCATTATCAAAGATAGGTACATTTTCTCTAATGTTTCAAAGAAATCTGGAAGAAAGAGCAATAGAGTGAGATCATGAGTCTGCTGGGAACCTGAAGTCGCTAGAGTCATCTGGGCCAACCAGACTTTCCCTTTTCCTGGGCCCACGCTGCTTCCTGTGTACCACACTGAGCCCAAGGATGGGGGAAGAGGCTTAAAGCTACCACCAGGATAATGGAGGCTGGACAAACTGGGTCCAAGGCACATGTCCTCCTGCTCTGCATGGTAAACTTCTGAGAGGGAATCATTTTAGACCTGTAGGTTCCTGGTCTCCTTGCAGTGCCTCACACACGTTACTCTATCTCCCCCTTTTTGGCTCTGGATGGGGTCCCCCCATGCCTAGAATGCTCTGCCTTGTCCCTTGATTCCCTTCTGGACTCGGTTCAGGTCCCAGCTCTGCACCAGGATCTCCCTGCTCTTCCCTGTTCCTCCCCTTTCCAGGTTACTTTCACATCAGCTTTCTCTGTGCTGTATTCCTCTAGATATTTGGATGTTTTTCCCCCATTCAAATACATGTCCCTTAAGGGCAGGGCCTGTGCTTTTGTTGACTGTTTTTCCTTTCTTTGTATCCCCTGTGCTTATCCTGGTGCCTAACACATAAGGTCTGCTTAGTAAAAGCTTGTTGACTGATTGATTGACCTTGAGATGCCTGAAAGCTTATGTTATGTGGTTTCTAACAAAACAAACGTTCCAAAACAGATTCAGGCTTTTTGCTTGGCTTTGGAAAAATGGGCTATTTATATTAGGGGACGGAGTATAGGGGTACAGGCCTGGGAAGGGAACCAGGTAGGGCTTCATTCTGGGGTCTACCTTTGGATATACTCACCTGCATAACGCCAGAAAAAGATATCCCGTACTGTAGCAGGTACATCTGAAAATGAGTTGATTCTGTGTTAGTAGAGCTGCCTGTTCAGGATGAGAGAAATTCCCCAAACCATTCTCCCAATGCCCCACCTCCATGAGCATCCCCTGAAGCAGGATTTTTTTAATGTGAGCAAAGCTCTTCTGAAAGTGATCACTGCAGATTCTCCCCACAATCTGGTTTTTTTTTTTTTTTTGAAGATGATGAAACCAAGACTCAGAAATTATATGATTTACCTAACTTTGTTGAACTAACAATTGTGGACTTTAAAAACAGATTTCCTCCCTCCCCATGGAGTGTGGAGGTGTCTTTTTCTCCAAACTCATGCCCCAGACATGAGCCTACAGAGTATCAAAAATGTCTGACTGTCCTGCTTCTCTACCCCCCACATGCCCAGAGACAAAGCAGCAGGGGGACCAGTTGAGTATGGAGCTGACTACTTACATACAGTGGTAGACTTTGTAGACTGTTTGGCAAGTAAAGTTGTCTTTGGAGATGTTGTTGTGCTCTGTGGGGCCGTTTTCTCTGCCAAGGCTGTTGGATCTGCTGGGGCTGTTGACACTGGGCCTGATGGAACAGAATTTTGTTCAGCTGCAAAGTCAGTAGTATACTTTGAGGTACTCAAATTCTCCCCACTTTGAGGTCAGGAGAGATATGCATCTGGGAATTGGCTAGTTTTAAAGGTTAATAAAGGGTGTCTCCCTTGGGTCAGGGTTTTAGGGATCTGCTCAGGAGAAGCAGGAACCGCTTGGACAGAGATGCAGGTTGTCTGTCCTTCTTGGGACAATCCTCTGCCCTTTGTATGAAAGGTAAGAACAGACACACCATGGCAACATTCCTACTGTGGTTCCAGATCATTAGAATAAAGCGAGTTACTTGAACTTTTTGGTTTCCCAGTATATGTAAAAGTTCTGTTTCCACTGTGTTGTAGTCTATTAAGTGTGAAATTGTATTAAGGCTAAATAAACGTGTATACTTCACCCAAATATTTTTGTTACGAGTCATTTTTGTTGTATCTGACTCTTTGTGAACCCATTTGGAGTTTTCTTGGCAGAGATGCTCGATATGGTTGCCATTTCCCTCTGTAGCTCAATTTACGCCTGAGCAAACTGAAGTGAATCAGGTTAAGTGATTAAGTAAGTGTCTGAGGTCAGATTTGAACTCAGGAAGGTGAGTCTTCCTGATCCCAAGCCTGGCCCTCTATCCTCTGCCCCACCTTGCTGCCCCATTACAAATATAGCTTGTTACAAAAAAATGCTAAGAATCCTCTGAATCTTCAGAAAGTTGAAATCCTTTATACTTGTGGAGGTTCTTGCCTGCATGTTGATGACTGTGACTGATCAGGGTAGTGGTTGCTAAAGGCTGGGGTGGCTGTGACCATTTTTAAAATAAGGGAACAAATGAAATTTGCCACATATATAGAGTTCTCCTTTCACTTAAACATTTAGACGTAATTGTACAATTATTAATTGACCTAATGCCAATATTGCTGTGTCTCAAGGAATAAGGAGGCCCAAGGAGAAGGACAGAGATTGGGAACCACCTATAGGTGGAGCAATCAGTCCATATGCAAAGAACATTTAGTGATTAACTTAGCTGTTTTATGTGGGGGAAGTTTTTAGCTCCCCAAATCAGCAGTTTTCACCCTTAGGGTCGTGATGACTTTGGGGGTCGACTGACTCTTGCCCAGGGTCACAGAAGTTGTCTAATGCCATCGGAAGACATTTATTTGACAGGAATAACTCAAATCAGAGGCATGATGACATGATGAGATGATTAACAATAGCTCTCCTGCCTATAGAATTTCCCCCACAACAGCTTTCTGAGTTTGCTCATGCAAGTGTAATTAGTCCTAGACAATTAAAAGCAAATTCAAAAGGGAGGTATTTTTCCAGCCCCATTATGGGTTCCAGGTGCAAATTAGGAGGGAGAAATCTCAGAGCCAGAGGCATGTGGATGTGGATGGACAGAGATCCCATAGGATTCTGTCTTTCACACTCGTCCTTCTGCTGTGAAGTCTTTCAGATGGCCAACTGAAATCCTTCCCCTTCTGTATAGAGAAGCACTTTCTCTAAAACAGGATTTCTTTATCTGGGGACCACAAACCCCCCAGGGGCTCATGCTTGCACTTTGTGGGACTCATGAATTTGAACTGGAAATACTTTCAATCTTCATTTTTTTTAAACCAACTTTTGGCTTTTTTGTATTCTTTTATGATTTATATATTTGCATTTATGTAATATATATTTTTACGATATAGACATCCATTCATTAGGTACACAGGCACATATATCTCTCTATATCCCTGTCTCTCACTCTCTCTCTGGCTCCTTCTCTTTTTCTCAGTGTAGTTCAGTTCTTTTTTGGGAGTGGAGGAGAGGGACAACATATATTCTGACAGAGATGCCAAGACATTGAGAGGTGAAGCT
>JAQQSV010017815.1:0-11523 GCA_028646515.1 Pseudochirops corinnae | reverse complement strand
ATATACATATACATATATACATACTTTTACGTTGAAGTTACTGATTGTATTGGTTTATGTTGCCTTTAAGAGATCTTGTGAAATTCTTTAAGGACTTGTTCTACTTCTTCATACTCTACAGGGCCACCCTTAAGGTATGTGTGGCCTGAATAAAATATTATTTGGGGGACTCTATATGAATAATTTGATTAAAATTACCACAAAATTCATTGGCTTATATGAGGAACACTAAGTTATCAATGAAGATTTAGATCAATGGGAAGAAAAGAGACATCTGTATGTTTGTCTATTGTCCAGTCAGTCAGTGCACATGAAGATTCTTCATAATGTCCTAGCCCATGTTTCTGTTCAGGTCATAGAACTATGTCTTTGCAGTCTTTCTTGTTAAATGTGTCACTCTTGCCTAATTTCATGTCACACATTGAGAAAAAAGGTAATGATCCTCTTATTACTCAATGTCCATTTTGTAAGAAGATTGTGATTTGAAACATTGATGACTATCTAAATTTAGATTGCTATCGTCCACATGGCCATTTGAGTTATAATTCCACATAGAGTTTAAGATGGCTAATTGTTGTTTGTCATTGTGTTCATGCTTCAAGATGAAGAAGACCAAGGACATGAGGAAGCTGATATTCTGACTTGCAATTAAATTGGATTTAAATGGGGCAGAGTTGTTCAAAGTCATCAGCCTCATTCTCTTTTCCAGAGCCATCTGGTTTCAGTGGCAAGACATAGATCAGGATGACTAGAAATGTCTCAGGATTCCTTTTTAAGCTAAGGTCTTTCCCAGGCCTCAGTTTCTCTGAGGTAACACTCATTAAGTGATTAAGGCTAGGTAAGAAAAAAGGCAAAAAAAAAAAAAAGGCCTTTTTTACCTACTTAAAAAAATCAGTCTGAGAGGGGAAGACCCTTAGGATTTCTGGTCAGAACAGAAACAATTGCTATTTACACTCTCTCTGAGCCAACAAAAGCCAAACAATAACCGATTGAGGCTTGAGTTGGGGCATATTATTGGACAATCAGCGGGACCTAGAATGATTTGGGTTTAAGGAATAGTTATGTAGCACCTCATGAATGGGAATGTCTTTATCAATGCCTGGTTTCCAGAGCACCATTGCAGGAAATTTATATTCCTCGTAAAGTCTTTCCTAAGTCTCAGTTTGTCTGAGACAGCACCCATTAAGTGATTTAAGTTTGGGTTGTTGCTGTTTCTCCTTCTCAAAGAGGACCATGATTTTAGGGAGGTGATGCCATGACATGCAAGTGAATTGGATTTAAGTGAGGGTGGGTTGTGCAAAGTCACCAGCCTCACTTTCTCCTCTGGAGCCATCTGGGTCCAGTGGCCAGGTATTGATCAGGATAACTGGAGATGGCCTTTTCAAGCTAAGGTCTTTAATGGTCTCAATTTGACTGAAGCAGTGCCCATTTGGTGATTAAGGCTTAATAATAAGGTTGGGTAAGAAACGAAGCAAAAGATGGTCTTGTTTGCCTTTTTTTTAAAAAAAATTCAGTTTGGGAAAGGAAGATACTGAAGATTTCTGACCAGAACAGGAATAATAGCTATTTGCATTCTCTCTGAGCCATCAGAACTCAAACAATGACCAACAGAGGCTTGGGTTGGGACTGGTTATTGGTCAATTTGAGAGTCAGAGTGTTTTGGATTTAAGATCACTGATGGTTAAAGAGTGACTCTCCCACCTACTGATTTAGTTGTGAAACATTATTCAGCGGATATTCTAGGAAAACAGATAGCTTCCTTCATTCCTGTCTAGTCAGCAATCCTTCAATATGTCAGAGCATTTTCCGCACCATTTGATAGCAGATATACATACATTAAACAGCCTACTATCACTTCTCAATAGTACACATTCCAAGAAAAGCCGAAAATGTTGCTCTTTTTCCAACAGGGTATGCTAAAGAATAAAATAGTCAATAAAAACCACACTGTAGATCATAACTCTCTTTTGGTGCTTTCATGTAAAAAAAAGCTAATATTAATTTTTATGAAATAGATAATTTTAAAGATAGCTTTTATTGTATGTTACATTCAAATTATTATTTCAAAAAATATTTGTTGCAATAGTAGTACAAATAATCCATTGTGGAATGTTGATACTGTCTGAATGTTGACATTGATACATAAGGTCTCTCTTTCAAGACCTCAGATATAACTATGTAAGAGGGGATATTATGCTCTTTTGTTTTGCTCCTACAAAAGTTATTGGGAGATAATCAAGAGCTGTGGTGAACTTGCTTATCTCATTTCACTAAGACAATGGCCATCCTGGACCCAGGGGTAACTGGAAAGGTGGGGGTGTAACAAACAACTCAGATCCTAGAAATCATGCCCTGGTCACAAGTATCCTCACTACCATGCCTATGTAATCCACATAAAGAGAGAATGTAGGGAAATAAAGTGAAGAATTTGAGGAATTTCAACTAACCCTAACTATCAGGAAGGACAGAACTATATAACCTCACTTCTGCTTCTGTATCAGTGTGGATGTGTTCCCACCACACTGGCATCCTCATCAGAAGTGTAATAAACATCTTCCTCTGCACACTCTGTTTCTGAGTTCTTTCAGTGAGAAGGAGTTTGCCATTTTACAGGGTATATCATGTGGATCTTCTTAAGGGTCCCCAGGGAAGCAGTGGACAGAAGAAGTTCATCCAGGCTAACTTCCTGACCCTGTCTGGTAAGCCCTGTGATCCCCACAAGCATGTTTTTCACAACTACTTTATGTTTCTAGACAAAAAATATTTTTAATAAATGTGAAAATATATTAAATTATAATTTAAGAAAATTAGTTTATGTTTAAATTAATAATATAACATAACATTTTCATATAAAAATTGCATCACATTTTTTACATTATGCTTTATTGCACTTAAAAATACATACACAAAAATACAAAATTAAATTATGTTGGTCTATACACAAATGAGCAAACTGCAATACAATGTTAACTGTTAATGTGAATGGTATGAACTTTCCCATAAAATGGAAGTGGACAGCAGAGTGGATCAAAAATTGAGAATCCTATAACCTGCTGTTTATAAAACAAGTACGAAGGATTCAGGAAAATGCTATACATATCTAGATAAAGTACTGATGGACCCTGAATGAATATTGAAGTATACTTTTTTCACTTAATTTATTATTATTATTTTTTCTTTTTGATCTGTTTCTTCTTTCACAACTGTGACTAATATGGAAATGTGTGTGTGTGTGTGTGTATGTGTGTGTGTGTGTGTGTGTGTGTGCAATTATGGTTTGTCTTTCATTCTGAAAGAGGACCATGACATCAGGGAGATAATGACATGACTTGCATTGAATTGTATTTGACTGAGGGAGGACTGTGCAAAATCTCCAGACTCTTCCCTTGTTATCTGGGTCCAGTGGCCAGATATAGATCAGGATGACTGGAAGTGGCCAGGAGGCAGTGATAGCATGTGTATAATCTATGTCAAATTGCCTGCCATTTTAGGAAGAGGAGAGAGGAAGGAGAAAATTTTGGAACTCAAAATCTTGTAAAATGAATGCCAAAAATTGTCTTGACATGTAATTGGAAAAAAATGCCACTTAAAAATACAATTGAACTTACATATGGAACTAGTGTGTTTTACTCTACTTGGGCTGGATAGAGTATAAAGTCTCTCATATAGAAAGTAACAATCACAGGCTGTACAGTTTTCATGGAGTAAGGCTGATTTTGTTCATCTCCCTTGTTGAGTCAGTTGATAACTGAGGAAACTTCAGATGTAGAAGCAAAAATGATCTCTTTCTTCCCAAGTTGAATTCAAAGTTTCAGTTTCAAAGATGCATTTGCTTTGTTACATTGACCTACTTTCTTTGTCCATTACCAGTAAAGTTTTTGAAAAATACAAAAATATCTCATGGTTCCTGTAAGGGAAAATAAGATCTGAACTATTCCTAGGACTGAAGAGATGAGATAATAGTAAGATTAAGAGAGAAATACATAGCAATCTCTCCCTCCTGTGATCGAACATAGCACTTTATAGCTTCATTATACTTTCAGAACTGGTCTTGCATTATAGTTGCTTTTGTTCATACTATTTTCTGATTAGATGGTGATATCTATAAGAGAAGAAACCATGGATGCTGTGGGCTATAGTGTGTCTTTTTTGCTGGTTATGAGAAGCAGTGGAGCATAATAATAAGAACATCAGATTTTAGGTAACAAAATCACAGAATGACAGAAAAAGCATTTAAAGAGACATCAGAGGGCATCTACCACATTAAAAATTCTTAACAAGGGATTATTTAATCTCTGCATGAAGACTTTCAGTAACAGGGAAACCATGGATCCCACAACAGTTCATTCAATTTCAGGAGAACAGTAATTGTTAGGAATAACTGCTGTCTTAAGCCCAAATCTGCCTCACTGAACCTTCTACTCATTTCTCTATGTTCTACATTTTGCATTCAAACATAACAAGTCTAATTATTCTTCCATATCATAGTCCTACAATTACATGAAAGAATTACATGCCACTTTCTCCAAAATATTTTTTCCCTAGGCTGAACATTTTCTAGATCTTTCTCATGATTCTGGAAGGGTTTCTAGCCCTCTTATCATTCTCATTGTCCTTTTCTGAGCTAGAAGTGAATACAATATTTTAGATATCACCTGATTAGACAATATTCTTACAAAGTTATAATTTTAATCATTCTAGACTTTATTAGTTTTATAGTAATCACGCCATAATTTTGATTTATATTATAGCTTTTAGATCACTAAAACCTTTAGACTTTTTTCACAGAATTGTTGGTAATATCTGCTCATTCCTATATTTGTAAATTTGACTTTTTAAACCCAAATGTAGAAAATTTATTTCTATTACATTTTATTTTACTTCATCCATTCCATATTCTAGCCAGTTAAGATCTTATTGGTCCTGGACTTTGTCATGCAATATATTAACTATGTATGATCTAGTGAAGTGATGAAGTATGATATCTCTGCTATACTCTAGAGTCACTGGTAAAATATTAAATGATGCACAGCCAAGGAAAGATCCCTGGAACACATTATTTAGAGGCCTCTCAGCAAGTGAAAAATCAATGCTTCAATAACTACTCATTGGATCCTATCTTAATCTTCCTTACAGTTTTATCAGATGCCCCAAGTATGTTGTATTAATAGAATTTACCTGTACTACCAGACATTAACTTGAAGAAAAAAAATGGGGAAGTACAGAAACCCAGTCACATACTTAACTGAATTTCATGATGATTTCCCTGTTGATCCACCTAGGTTTATTTAAGTTTCTCTCACCTTTTCTCATGTCAAAGAAAATAAATATTTATACTGTTCTCTGCATTTTAGGACCAAGTCTGTCAAGTATAATATTATTTAATTTGAATATTATTAATCTAAGATTAAAACCATTTCTGAGGTTTTCTCCCATGAAACGTAAGATCATTGTATCTCTCCATCCTTTAAATCCATTCTTTCCAAATCTAGAATTACTATCAGTTCATAAAATAATTGGATTTTCTCTCCTCTATATTGAGTAATAGTAATAGCTAACATTTATATAGTGTTTATTATGTGCCAGGAATTGTGCTAAGCAATTTATAATTATTATCTCATTTGATTCTCACAACAACTCTGGAAGGCAGATTCTATTATTATTCTCATTTTGCATATGAGGAAACTGAGGAAGACAAGATTATATATATATATATATATATTATATAGTAAATATCTTGGGTCACATTTATTCTTGAGTCTTCCTGACTCCAGACCCAGCATGCCACTTAGTATGAATACTTTAATAAATTCACTGAGGAGCTAATTTACTCCAAGGGTCTTGACATTTTTGCTTTAGCAGTTAGCTTTTGAAAACCTTAATTGAATTCATGGCTTTTTACTAAGTACATCCATGACCTTGAGCTAGGTGCTTATCCTCATAGAATCTCCTTTTCTTAATTTGGAAAGTGTGCACAATAATACTTGTACTACCTACTGTAAAGCCAAGCATGAGCAGCTTTCCAGAAGAATGCTACTGTGAATAGCTTTTAAGGTTCTGATTACACAGTATAGTGAACACTCTGTTTATTCCATAACAAATCAGAGCAAAACATTCACAGTAAATCAAAGTACAGCATTCACAATATTACAACTTATCACAGGAAATAAAAATATAGCATTCACAACAACTTATCACAGAAAATGGCCACGTAGTTTCCACCACAGTGGTCACAAAGTTTTCAACAAAGAACAATTATTTAGTAACTCAATCATTCAATCATCCTTAAAGAGGTTTGCCTCCTCAAGGAACTCAAAGTACAATAGGCAAATCTCTCCACTCATGTGGCACACTAAGTTAACTCAGTCACTTATTCAGTCATCAATAACTAAGTACAATCATTTAGTCTATCAATCATTCAATCAACTTGATCATTCAATCATCCTTCATCATTCACAATTTAATCATCAGAAAATACACAGACCCTCCACCCCTAGGTCACTAGTAAATTTACAATTTCTCAGTCAGTACACAGTATCCAAGTAAAGTCTTCTTTCAGCTAGGTTTGGGGTAGTTTCTCAGATTCTCTGGATTCCCTTCCATGGTCCCAGATCCTACCATGATTTACCAAACTGTCACCTGGTTTCAAAGGCAGACAGCTCCCAGGTCCTTGTCCAGCTCTCTGTGCAGTTCTTGCTCCACATTGGAGCTCACAGTGTTCAGTCTATCTCAAATCCTTCACAGTCTCTGTTCCTGGGAAGACAAGGCTTAACAAAACCACAAACAGGTTTGTGCAAAGTACCAGTATCACAGTCATGCTTCCTCAGTCTTTTGGCAGCTCCAGCTGGCCCTTGGAAATCCTTAGCAGCCTCAGCAGCTCTGGCTTGTCCTCAGCTCTGACTGGCTTTCAGAAATCCTTAGCAGCTCTGGCTTGCCCTCAGTAGAAGTTTCAGCTGGTTCCCAGAATCAAAATCACTCCATCCAAGTTTTTCAAATCAAAATCATTCTCTCCAGCCTGGGAGGTTGACCGGTTTTCCTATTTGGCCTCCTTAGCTCCTCTTCAGCCTTCGCGGTGGCAGCAACTTCTGCCTCCACAGGGCTTGCTCCAAGAAGATCTATCTCTCCCTTTCTAAATCACTTCACCCAGGTTCCCAAAATCAAAATCATTCTCTTCAGCCTCCTTGGCAACAGCTGCTTTAGCCTCCATGAAGGTTACTCCAAGAAGATCTGACTCTCTCTCTTTGGGTTTTTCCTTATATACAGTATTGCTCCTCCCTGTTCAGCCCCTTCCTGTTACATCAGCAACAGGAGAAAGGCATTCATATCTTCTTTTTCTTTAACAGAGGCTTAATCTGAACTAGGTGCTAAGTACCTCTTAGCTTAGCAACATAAAAAGAACTTAAAATGTCATTACTGTTACACCTACCTCACAGGGTGGTTCAGAGGAAAATGTTTTTATAAATTGTAAAGTTTTGTAAATGTGAGCTACTCTGTCTATAGTAGCATAATGGCAGGAGTGCGAATGTTGGGTGAGAATAACTGAAGTGTAATGGAATGGGGTAGTGGTTAGTCTGAAAATAGTCATGGTGTTTCAGTGGACTTTAAGCTCTATGTGACTGAACAGTGTCATCAAATGTCAGTCATCAAAGCTAATGTGGTCTTGACCTGAATTAAGATGGTCAGATTTCAGAACTAAAGTACTGATATTCTTTCTGTACCCTGGAGTCATTAGTCCATAGCTGCAGTATTGTGTTAAAGTTTGGGAAACACAGTCTAAGAACATGGATGAACTTGGGGATTCAGAACAGGGTAACTAGGGAGGGAGCCCATGTCTCATACTGTCTGGCTAAAGGAAATAGGCATGTTTAGGCTGAAGGGGAGAAGATTCAGGAATGGCATAGTATTTCAAGTATTTTAAAGGTTTTCAGTTAGAAGAAATGTTAGACATGTTCTGTATGGCATCAGGGGGCAAAACTATTAAGAAGGTGAAATATGAAAGTGACAATTAAGGCTCATTATGAGGGGAAAACCAACAAACAAACAACACTTTCCAATCAGAGGAGTACCAAAATGGAATGGATTCCTCAAGGAGGTGGGTACCCAATCAATGGAAGATTTTAAGCAGAGTTGGGGTGACTACTTGTCATGTGAATTGTAGTAGGATTCCTTTTAAGTATGTAAATGCATTAAATTTCCTTCCAGGTTTCAAACTTGTGAATTACTAAACTTGAGATTAGGAAATGTAGGTTTGAAATCACATCTAGTGGGCAGACCCAAGATTGTAGAGTAGATGGAGAAGTTGAGCTCTTTCAACTTTTCCAAACAACTTTATAATAACACCTCAAATTGAATTGTGGAGTAGTACAGTCAACAAAAGATCAGTTTGAGACATTTTTTCAAACCATAGAAACTTAGAACATTGAAAGGAGAGACTTGTGACACTTGGGTGGCTCCTGTCTCAGAGACTAAATGGTGGTAACATTAGCTATGAGCCTTACAGATAGCAGTACCAGCAACAGTAGCTTTGGAAGATATCAATCTAGAAATAGGAAAGGGACTTGGCAACTGGTCAGAATAATATTAGAGGGGACTCCCCCTGTGCTAGCACTGGACTAAGGATACAGTGTTTTGGGCAACTTTATTTCCTATATCCACTTTTCAGGTCACAGTTCCAGGGCAGAGAATAAATAAAGCTTGAAGTTACAAGGAGGCAGCAACCCTGGGGAACAGTATAACTTCTAGTAAGAGATCAGGGGTCTTTCTTGAATAAGAACCAGATCACAGATCATAAAAGCAGTAATCACACCTCTCCCCCTATCGTATCATCTTGGAAGCACCAAAAGCACCAGAACAAGATCTGAAAACAACAGCGAGAAAAAATCTGAAGCTTGGAGAAGTACCTTCACCCTTACCCTGGGAACAGAGCATAACTTTAACATTAAGTTCAAAATAAAAAAACCAGTTTGATAAAATGAGCAAAATAAATAAAGGTAACTAAACCATAGAAATCTACTATGATGATGGGTAAGATCAAGACAAAAACTCAGTAGAAAACAATGCCCAAAGGGCTATAAACAAAACCTCAAAGGAAAAAATGTCTATTGAACCCTAATCCAACAAAATTTCCTAGAAAAGCTAACAAATGACTTTTTGAAAGCAGAATGTTAGAATAAAAATTGAGAAAAGAAATGAGAGTGATGCAAAAAAAAATTGTAAAAACACAATAAACACTTTGGTAAAAGAAAGGCACAAAAATACTTAAGAAAATACCTTAAAACATAATTGGAAAAAGAGGTGCAAATCTTTATTGATCAAAATAACTCTTTAAAAAGTAGCATTAGCCAGATGAGAAAAAAAGGTACAAAAAATTAACTGAAGAAAATAATTCATTAAAAATTAGTTGGGGAAGTAGAACCCAATAACTCCATGAGACAGGAAAAAACAATAAAACAAAGTAAAAAATGAAATAAATAGAAGAAAATGTGAAATAAGTCATCTGAAGAGAGGATTCTTGAAAGATGGTCAAATAGATCAGAAAATTCCAAACTCAAGATTTCTCCCCACAAAAGAGATAAAATAGCACCTTAGAGTGAACAAAATGCAGGTAAAAATAAAAAAGGATAGGGGTACAACAGAGTCTTCCTGGGACAATTTGAGATCAGAAGAAAAATCCCAACATGAGGTTTGGTCCCTGTGAAGAGTAAACACCTCCAGGCTAGGGTTCCTATTAACAACAAGCAACAAGAAGCAAGCCCTGGGGACAACTGGGTTTGGCTGCCTCCTTGACCCCAGCCACCAGAACTTTTACCTCCCAGATAATGGGGGAAATTTAGTATCTGAATTGGGGAAGATCAAGAGAACCTCTGCTGATAAGGAATACCAGCCCCAGCTGTGCTGATGGTGGGGTCTAGCAGGAACCAGCACATGCCCAATGAGTGCAAAAATAGTGGGGCAGAATGATCCTGGCTGTGGGCACTATAATGGCAGGCAAAGAAGTACTTATCTCCTTGTTTCAGCTACTTAAGTATTTAGCACCTGGTTTGAGCCCCTTGTGAATTGAAAGTGGGAGGAAGTTGCTGATGCAACAGGAAGGAGTGGAACAAGAAGAAGAACCACCATATATAAGGATGAGTACAGCTGGGACAGAGCAGAACCGAGAAGGGAAATGGTTGTGGAGTCCAGTCACTCTGTTTGTTCTGTCATGTTTGTGATACTTTGTATAGAAGCCCTGGGAACTTACTGAAAGCCCTAAAAGAGGATTTTCTTGTTTTCTGTTTACAGAAGTCCTGGAGGAAGGTTTCAGAGGTCCTGGGACTATACTGATGATTTGTGTTGAGTTCACAGACCTTGTTTGTGAGTTTGTGTTGAGTTCTCAGACCTTGTTGTGGGTCTGTGTTGATTTCACAGGCAGATAGTAAATTGATGGTGCTAGCAACGCATATGAATGTTGTTTTGGCTCTGGTTAGCTTTGTCTTCCCAGAAAGAGAAACAGTGAAGGACTTGAGGTGGACTGGACACTGTGAGCTTCAATATAGGATGGGAACTGGACAAGAAACTGAATGAGGAGCTGAACAAGGAGCTGAGAGTTGCCTGCCTGTGAAAGCTGGGAGCTAGACCCATGGAAGAAAAACCATGGAATTCAGGAGATAGCCTCAAGCCTTGGGTTCTTAGTGCTGAATGACAAGATCATGATTTACTGTTATCTAGAGGTGGGAGAACTTTGTACTTTGTACCTTGTACCATTAAGGATGATAGGAAACTAATCTCCAATCAAGAAGAAAGAAGACTTTTTGACTGAGGGATTAAGACAATGTGACCTGGGGGTGGGAAAATTTAGACCTTTGTACTTTGTGTCCCTTAAGGAAGATTACTCCTTAAGGATTATAGGATTAAGGACTTACTGTAAGACATCTTTTTTAAAAAACTATGTGGCGGGGGCGGAGCCAAGATGGCGGTGTAGCAGCAGCAATATATCGCAGCTCTCACATAGCCACCCCAAAATACCCATGGAATAGGACTCTGGACCAACCTAGAACTTCAAAAACGCACACAGATACTTCCCACTAAAGTCAGCTCGGCTACGAGGAACCATATCAGCACTGCGAACCGAAACCAGCCTGGCCTGAAGCCTCGGCTGTGCCCCGGGGGCGGCCGGGCGGGACGTGCAGAGAAAGCTCTCAAAAGCTGTCAGGTGAGCAGAGGATTAGAACCAGCTGCGAGGAGGGGGGATTAGCACCAGCTGCGCCAGTGGGGATTGTGAAAGAGGGAGATAAACGTCCGGCTGAAAGGTCTCCAGAGCGGAAAAGCGAAAGGCGGAGGTTTTGCACCCGCCTCCACGTTGTAGCTTCCCGCCCTTGGCCTGCAAAAAGCAGGGAGACTGAGCGATTGTTTTCAGACCAGGGCTCTCGCATTGAGCGGCCTGGATCGTCGTCTTGGGTCTCGGTCCTGGAGTCTTCATTATCCAGTCAGCCGGAAGTCTACGGCAGCTGGGAGGACCCCAGCGATTTGGGACAGAGCTTTCCC